>JAMKCH010087260.1:0-12961 GCA_023653785.1 Ophioderma brevispina | reverse complement strand
GCAAATTTTAAAATAAAATGTCATTCGGAAGATATGCGGTGCTTTTCATTTTTGAGACCATGTCCAGGATCATATCAGAACTATCCTTCTTAAAATACCCGTGCACAGCGAATGGTAAATTCACTCTAACATTTTGCCTGAGTAAGGCCGAAGGACCGGTATATTCATGAGGCCGTAATAGAAAAACGATTTGACCTATGTACTTGGAACTTTCTGTCAATCAAACCCAAGCTTTCCTTATTTGGTATGCCAAACAAAGGATCGATTGGACCTTGGGAAGGTATGCGGTTGATGTTATATGTAAATGACTTCCTGATGGCCAAAATAACCCGCTCAACCCAAGTTAGCTGCATGTTAGGGCAGCGTGTTTACTCAAGTGTGGCGGTACTCGGCCGTTCATTCGCTGAGGCAGTGTCACATGGCTAAAATTAGCATATGGTTAACAGGTAAGCTGGGTTAGGGACACAATAATCCAGTTTAGTGTGGTAAAGGTTGTGGTGTGTTTTGCCGTGGAGATAACTGCATGATGATTTGGAGTATGTATACCACTAACTGCTTCCTGCGGGCAAATATGATTTTTCATAAAAATCTAGTTTTACATTCATTCATTTTTTTTATTAATTCATTTTATTATTTCCACATCATATATGCATCAAAATATAAAAAAACACATAAAACGATATTTACAGAAGATGATATGGGGGATGAGATCGAAAGGCCAAAAGGCCAGAAGTGATGACACCCAAAAAACATTTAACTTAAAAACAACAAAAAACGGTTTAAAATTTATATAAACAAACAGAGAAACAAAAATATAGAAAAACGAATTCTCGCTCCAAACCTACTTTACATACAAATACATACAAATACATTATAATGAAATAAGATACGATTTATATTGGTTACGAAAATGCTTTACAGATTTAGACGTTTTTATATCTAAATTAATAGAGTTCCAAAGAATTGGACTGGTAGTTCGAACAGTTTGATCAGAGAATATTTTCTTATTGTTTGTTTGCGTATAATCATTTGCCTGTCTAGTATAATTATGATTGTCCAATTGTTTAGAAAAGAATGTCTGAAACCCTTTAGGTAGTTGATTAATAGAATACATAAACATGAATACACCCACTTCAAGTTTGTATGTGTTATACATGTTAAGAATATTTAAATTTTTAAATAGGGAATCAGAATGACTTCTATAATGACTGTTAGTAATTGTCTGCACTGCCCATTTTTGAAGTTTCAAAAGTTTATCCAAATAACTATGATATGTATTGCCCCATATTAATATACTATAATTAACATATGGTTGAACAAGAGTGCAATATAATGAGTACAATATACGCTTAGTAACGCAATATTTCAACTTACTGATAACCCCAATATTTTGTGCTATAGTTTTAGAAATTCCATCCATATGATTTTTCCAAGTGAGATTTGCATATTATCTAGTATAACTTGTATTTCATCACCCTCTTCTGTAACAGATTCCGCCAACCTTGCATTCCCATTACTTGTGCCCATTAACATATAATTCGTTTTTTGCAACATTGACAGATAATTTATTTGCATTGAACCAATTTGTAACTTCTTGTAACTCTTATTTCATGGATTTTACTGGCAATATCACCATGTAAATACAAGATCGCCATGTTGTCAGCAAAAAGTACAAACTTAAACATAGATGAAGTATTAACAATATCATTAACATATAGTATAAATAAGAGAGGCCCTAATATCGAGCCTTGCAGTATACCACAGGTTAGGTTTTGTAGATTTGACTTACTCTTATTGTAATATACATATTGTGTCCTGTTACTTAAATAACTCTTAAACCATTCTAAAACAGTTCCTCTAAAGCCATAGTACTTAAGTTTATATAATAATATATCATGATCAATTGTATCGAACGCTTTCGATAAGTCTAAAAATATACCAACGGTTTGTTTATTCTTTTCTACAGCATGGCACAGTGACACTTTGTCAACTAAATCAATCATGGCCATATAAGTTGAATGGCCTGAGCAAAACCCATACTGATTGTTATTAATAATATTATGTTTATCGATAAAATTTCCACATCTATTAAATACTAATCGTTCTAGAATTTTGGAGAAACTGGGTAAAACTGATACAGGTCTGTAGTTTGAAAACACTTGAGAATCATCTTTCTTATAAAGAGGAATTACCTGGGCCAATTTTAAGGCTATCGGGAACATTTCCAGATGATGATGAATTAAAAATACTAGTGAGTGGTTTTGCAATTTCTTTGGCTATTTTCTTTAAAACAAAATTTCCAATGTTATCATGGCCTGAACTCTTTTTTTGATCAAATTTTGAAATAATTTTAATGATTTCAGATTCGACAACTGGTTTCATAAACATACTGCTCTGTCTTTCTACATGGGAAATAAGCATATAGAGATTGCTACAACCTACAACTTATGACCTTTGTAGGCCTATATGGCAAGACTCCCGCAATGGATTTGTTTGATTTTTTGCAGAAGTAATAGCTCTTGCATGTCCCTACTTATATCAGTTGTCAAAATTGTGTCACCATTACTTAAAATTGCTCTAAAAATAAGAGACAATTTGCATGGGGGCAAACAGCTGTGTACAAAGGTAGCCTTTTAAACTGCAAATTTCAAATACTTTGAGTGAATCACTGATAGTGGCTTTAAGAGCAGGGCCAATATCACTAGGAAAAATAAGATGTTGAGAATTTGAACATTTTGATGAGAATTGGCCAAAATCCTGAGAATTTCTAACGTTCTCATCAGAATCGATGAGAATAGTGTTGTGTAATTGGGAGTATCCAGTTGATAATATTAATATGGTCAAAAAATCAGAAAATTCTCAGGACTAGGACAAAAAAGAACAAGTTAGTTTCAGTAGGATTTTGGAGTTGTTTTAGACGCATTTAATTTTTTATCCCCCGGCCCAAAAGGGCATGGGGGATTTTGTCATAGCGAAATCTGTCGTCTTTCCATAGTTTGTCTGTCTGTCTGTCTCCACCTGTAACCATCATACCCCTGACCCAATCTAGATGACACAAGAACCACAGGACCTTAGCACCATAGAGGACTGCCAAATCGTGTGAAACACATTTTTCAATGGGAACGAATTTGGGAATAAAGACGAGGTTAGAACGAGTTTGGGGTATATTCCGTATTGAAATGCATTTCACACGATTTGGCACTCCACAACTCTCTTAATAGTATCTACTGCAACATGCGCTGTGACAGACAGGTCTGTAGGCCAAAGGTCAAAGATCATACTTTTGCATATTTATACTTTGCTCTTATTCCCTAGAAAGCATGTGCAACCTCTCTCTTACTCTCTCTTACCAAGTTTCCTGCTCTTATTTCCCAGGAATACTATGCACAGTCTCTCTTAAAAGAGACATGAGGATATTTCCAGAAAGAAGCGCCCCATTTTTTTCTAACCTGGGCTTTTCGCATATTTGGAATGCATACCAATGCATTAGATCACACCTTGAAGTGTATAAGCTGAATACATCGTCTTTATGTAATAAGATGATGATTTAGTATTTTCTGTTCTGCACGACAGAAATTCAAAGCACGGTTTTCTATAGGGTCGATTACGATAGCGGGCAAATTCAAAACAAAGTTTGTGGTTTCCTTTTGTACTTGTTTGTCCAATACCCCTTTGAAACGTTCTCGAAAGTGGTTTACAACCGATCAAGTTCAATTTATGAGAAATTTGTTTTCTCAAAAAATATCCTTCTGTTACTTAAACATTCTCACTACTTTTCAAATAAGGTTACTGCTTTTAACTAAAGAGGTGAAGTCTACCAGATCCCAATATCCAAATTTGACAAAACTTGGTATGTGGGTAGTGGTGCATGCAAGTAATACCCATGCACTATGTCATTGTTATTTGTGCACATTAAAGGTGCAACAAGAGATTTTGAGGCACCCAAATATTGTGTCATAATAGTAACTTCATATTAGACACAATAGATTTCTTACCTTGTATTTGGCTACAGAAATGTCTTAAAAGAGAGAAAAAAGCGATTTTGATTTGTTTATATTTCATTATAAAACATAGGCTGAATTTCATATTTGCTCCTATACGAAAATAGAAATTTCACAAATTTTGTACCAAAGAAACATTTCTCAGCTTAATCCTTTCAGATGGGGATATTTTTGATGGAAAGCTTTACATCAGGGCAAAAATCAGTACTTTCGATTTTTTTTGGACACCTGATATGTGAAATCGCTCGTTGCACCTTTAATGCACTCTTTTCCATATTTGCTCTGATTGGCTCATTACCAAAGGTGTGGCATACACACCACATCTGAGCTCAACACTTGACGTGATCGATTAACACACATTCAACCAAGTATCCAATATCAACTCCTGTAAGGTTTTCTGAATTGTTTGTATGAATAACCAGTATAAATGTCTTGTAAGGGCTGTGGGCCATCCGTAGCTCTTCCGCATGAAATCATCAACATCAGTTTGCAGTCATTTATTGCTGTACCTATTTTATTGTCTTGTTGTTGCTCTGCTAGGCTTGGCTGCCATCGTCTGGACAAGGATTTGAATTCATAATAGTGCCCTCTAGAATTCTGGTTGAAGCAAGATGTCCTACTCATAAACAAGGATACTGCCCTCTACAGTTTACTCTGTGAAGAAGCTTTTATGTATTTGCACAAAAGCGAGCAAAGGAAAATACAAACATGTAAGAAAGTTTTTTTTAATTTTGTGTCATAAAAGTAATAGTTTATCGCTGCTTTGGCTTGCATACCTTTGATACTGCTAAAACATTCTTTGGACTGGTGGTGTTTAAAGGTAAAGGTGGGTGACCCATCCCCATCTGTCATGGTTTGATTCAGGGGGGGTAGGACATGCCAACCTAACAGCAACAGCGAATTCAAATGGGCATCAACATCCGGCGTAACCTGAGTGTTAATCTTCTTCAAAGACTTAACGGTAGAAGGGCGCTCTTACGCATATCAAACTGTTACACGCAGACTTAACTAAAGGCTAGGCCTGGTCACGAATATTTAAATCTAAATGACCGTTATTGGAAATTACACTATTTTGCAGCGAGGTTAATCCACTAACCTCGACGGATTTTGAAGTCAATAATTTATTCCAAAATTATCATGATATTACTAAGATGTATTGAACTAAGGTTTAAGAGGAGATTTTGTAATGTAACTGAGACAGATTGCCATAGTAAATGCACGTAGGAGCAGGCCCGTACGCAAGGGGGGTGCGGGGGGTGACCCCCCAAATTCCAAAATAGGGGAAAAAGGTCCACTTTTTGCTGAAATTTTGGATAAAAAGGTCCAAAATTTAGAGAAATTTTGCCACGAAAGTCCACGTTTTGGTGATAAAATGTTCAAAAAGTCCAAAGAGGACTATTTTAGGGGGTTAGGTCCATTTGTACCAAAAAAAGTCCACTTTTTCGAAAAAAAGGTCCACTTTTTCGAAGTTCCGCACCCCCCCCCCAAAAATAAATCCTGCGTACGGCCCTGCGTAGGAGTACCCCAAATTACCGTTTGGAAATCCCCAGTGCCCAAATCCAGCAGGTCGTATCCTACCCCGCCCCGATGTTATCTTTCTCACATGGAAGCATATCACCAAAATCATCTGATTACAAATGAGATAAATCAGCCCAGCCATTTGGATAGTAGAAGCAAAAATGTGCACTATATAGCTAATTATTATGCATATGTGGTGCAATACCACAGTACGATTAGCGCGTACCGCCCAACACTGCACAATACGCAAAAATATTGGGCATTCGGTCATGCAACTCGTCAAGCAAATACTGTTTTTTTTATTAGTTTTGAAGCCATTTTAAAAATATTTTTGTCAAGTCAGCTTCTTCTTGCATAATAATAATAATATTGGATGGCCTTTTTCAGCTGATAACAGAAAATATCGCCCTCGCCAAGAAAATATCGTGCTCGTCTTCGACTCGCCCGATATTTGATCTAGGCTCGGGCGATATTTTCTGTTATCAACCTCAGCCATCCAATATTATATAAATATTGGCCCATGGGGGAGCGTGTTAAAGGGATTAGCAGCGATAATGCAAGAGAATCGAAAAAATCTGGAAATGCATTTTTTAACTTATAAATCAGGGATAAGTGTGTACAATTCCATATAATTGCTTTAATGTTGAAACAAACCACCAAATAGTGAAAAAATGAAGTATTTGAGGAAATTTGTCATACCGTCTCCCGCAAATAAACATACAGCGACAGCATCTCAAAATCTGCACTAAACAGCTGATTGTGGTTTACAAAATAAACAAAGATCAATAATGTTTGAGGTCAAACTGTATTGATCATTGTGCACAATATCACACTGAAAATCTGTGATATTCGCCGGGAAAGGCTTTTTTGATCTCAGGTCGGAATTTTGATGGCATTATACCCAATTTAGTGTAAGGTGGAACATGACCCCATTCTTTTGCCACTTATATTCTACACATTTCATTTTGTCAGCAGAGAGGCTCCAAGTTGTGCCAAAACTATAGCTACGTACTCTAGGGTTGCATGACCCTGGCCTTCCTTAGTTTTAATTCAATGTTATTTTATGAAAGGTCATGTTTCATCTTACAATGAACACAGTATAGGTTCAGTCAACTTCCATAAATCCAACAAATGCTATCTGTGTGTTTCTACTGAGCATAAGGCATCACTTGGTATTTATTGCCCGCTATTTTCCGAATTTTCATGGCCATTTTACCGTTATACGGAATGTTTCTACTGAGGGTAAAAAGCCGTATGCGGTATTTTCGTCCGTGGGCAGTATTTTATCAGGTGACGTCAGGTTGCTTCAGGTCACTTGCAATGAATTGTGGGTTGATCGGCCATGCATAAACAAACCATGCATGACACCAAATACAGAACGAAGAACCATCGCTGTATAGACTTTTTCACTTTATCCGTCCCTCCAGGTTCCGTCCACTATCTTCTTAGTATTTCTTTCCACTGCCCGAAGAGTGCCTGTATCATCCGATCGACTTCTTTAACATTAGCCTTTTCGACAGGCATGGTTTAAATAGATTTCAAACTAGTTTTTATTTGGATTGAATTTTCGAGGTATTCGATTCAGAACATTCGCTATAATGTGAGTCTTATGTGGTTATCCTGAAAGGTCGTCTGTAAGCTTCTGTAGCTATAATTACTAGCATGACCATGCAGGTTAAACTCATATCAAAGTTATATTCTCAACCAAAACTTGTTAGAATACCTATACAAAATTAACCAAAGGCCTAAAAGCATGTGAAGAAAGCAAAATAATATTAAAATGCTAACTGTTGAAACATGTTGTTTATTGAGCATGCAGATAGTCATTTCACTTCATGGGAGCAACCGTGACCCGTCAGCTCTCAATTTCTGGTGTTTGTGGCAAATTCGTGCACGGCACGTTTCTACTGCAGTCGTGGTCTTGTATTTTGAGAAATCATCCACCTATTTAGGTGGATGACGATGAGCGGCAAATGCGGAAGACGTTGACAAAAATTTTGTGACCCGTCATGTTTTTACTGAAGGCCGTCACCCGGCATGAGCGGTATTTTCGGTATTTACCACAAATCACTGCTCAGTAGAAACATGCAGTATGATAGGTTATGATGGCACTACATGTGTGCCAACAGATCATTATTTTGCTCTCATTGAATTAATGTTGGGCCAATATTTACACCATCATTTGCCTTTGTTGGGTCATTGTGCCAATGAAAATAATAATGTCAACTCAAAGCAACTTGCCAATGTTGACTGCAATTGTTTGGCCAATTTTGGATACATAGAGTACTGGCCTTTCCATTACATTTCCATTAACATTGCCAAAGAATGGCCATAAATTAAAATCATTTAGCGGTTAAAGCAGCACTGGTGCATTTTCACAAAATATGATAGCCTAAGCCATATACAGATATATTTTACACATAAAAAGAACATACCCCCAAACCGATAGGGGTATTAATAAGAGGCCAAAGACATCCACGTAATTTGTAGGGTAACTTTTGGGTTTGCCTTAACTTTAATCAACAAATTGTCTATTACATGAATATCATAGACTTGCAGCCATTGATATTAAAACAAAGTTCACAGACCGGTCAAACAGGGTGATTGTGGTGGAAATCGACTCCAGTGTGTGTTTAATGCCATTTCCGTCGTCTGCTGAATAAAATCACTCTGGAGTGATTCTATTATAAAACTGTTCTGTTTACCATGCATAATGGCACTGATTTAGGCTTAATCATTTCTGGTGAGGGTTAATGTATGTATAAGTTTTTATACAACCCTGCAAAAATTTCAAATTTAAAAATCTTGAGAGCACACTGTTTTTCAAATGTGCCAGTGTCTCTTTAATGACTGAATATGTTTAGCTTCAAGTGCATTGGCATAAAATCAGTGCACACACGCTCAGTTTGATGACAAATAGTGGCACATGTGCCATAATGAGTCTGGTCAATTTGATGCAAGTATGTTAAATGTTGCCAATGCAAGAGAAACTAAAAATATGCAGACATTAACCTAATTCATAAATGCGTGTTAAAGGTGCATTTTGTGATTCTAGCACCTTCTGTTTTATTCATGGTTTGCTATAGATATCGTCAAGAACGCTTATTCCCAAAATTTCACTCGATATCAATCTTGCGGTTTAATGTTATGAGCAAATGCTTGCATCACAGATTCCCATAGGCTACTGTACTGTCATATCCGTCTGTTTACGGACAGAAATTACAAAATTGTGAATTTCTTGCAGACACAACCGAATTTGCAAGGAAAATTGGGTACGTTAGCCTTAGTAACGCCCAGTTCCCCAATCACTTCTATCAATCGTATAACCATAGAAAGCTATAGAGCTCTTAACAGCATTGTAGTCCACTTTTCTGTTCAAATCTCTGAACTTGACACTTACAAACGTGCAAAATGAAAGCCAAAAAGGTGATAAAAGGAACTACTTTGGCGTTAGTCATCAAAAACATTAATTTGTGTAGACACTTCTTTGTAGTTGAAAAGCTTAAACCAGGTGATTAGGAAGAAAAAGATTTTTTCACTTCAGTTGATCCAAAGAGTCTCAGTGTGTGATAATCCTCCTTGATAGAAGAGATTTGGAGTGAAAATTCAGTGATCTTGAAGACCTGTTTTTGAACAGGTCAGGTTATTTATTCCAATATTTTAATCTCACCTACTTAGGACATTGATCAGTGTGATCAACACTGAGTGTACAATTATTCCCAAAAAAGTGCAGTGGCACTCTTAACCAACTATTATTTAAAAATGGGAAAAAAGAGGAAAAAATACTTGTAAAATATGATTATTGTAGAGTAAATTTCTGTAAATGCATTCCATGCAAATATCACACAAGTTCTAGTTGAGGCTTAATTGTTGGTTTGCTTGTGGTCTTTTGGACCAAAAGTATGGGTTCATTTTGATAAGTTGTTTTGCTAGTATCAGGACAAAGTTTTCATTGAGGTCCTGCTACCGGTATCCTGGTAACCAGTACTACCTGTCCCAGGGCCGGATTGTTGGTGGCTAAACCGTCACCCCCATCAGGTTTCTAAGGAAATCTGTTGATGACGGTAGCTGATTACCCTAGTAGAACTAAAAAGAAGATCTACCTACTAGGGCGTCGGCTCTGGAGAGCTAATGGCGGCCCAGGGTGGTGGCCATCACAGCACATTGACGTCAGGAAGGTCATCCGGTCAATTATTGTTTGCTCCAAATAAATCCTCACACAGTAGTATTGCTGTAAATGTGAGGTGAATCGGGCCACCCCCATTTGCAGAGACAAAACCGGATTTGGTTTAACTGCTACTATTACTACTACAGGATGTTCATTGTGGACAGTATTTTGGATTGGTTTTGGTGGAAATTATTCTGTTATTTGAAGTATTGTTATCAGTATGGTGATACTGCAATCAGCCGTGGAGATGGGAGGATTGGGAATGAAAATCAGGTGAGTGTCACCAAAATACACTCTGATATTTAGAGAATAAAGGTATGATTTTGGGAACCGGTACTCTCTTTACGACGAATTGAACCCAAGGAGATACCATTATTTTAAGCACAAATTTTTACCCTTTAGTTGACACTCTGGCAATATTGCAATTCCATTTAAACTCAAATCTGGTTGAAAATTAGAACTGTCACTTTTGGAAACTCCATTAGGCCTAAAAAAATAAATGATTGGTTCCCCTTCTGGCAAAAGAACCTTCTTGAAGGAGGGGCTGAATTTTGTAATGGCCCACTTCACTCACTGTGGGACTTTCAAACCACATATTATAGAGGAGCTTTGATGGCTAAATCCACCAGTTTTTCACCGATTTTTGAAAATTAAAAAATAATCTGACACATTGCTTGTTGTTAAAGCGATTTATTGGTATAAATCTATCGGCACATATATAATGAAATATCCCTAAATAAAACGTACCAGATGGTTTTCATGGCCATTGGAGTATTCCTTGCAAAAAAAATCAATATTTATTCTGACTAATATACACAACTGTACAACGATCATGGAAGCTACCATGTTTATTCCCTGTGATATATTTACAACACCGCATGCAATACCGAAACAGAAGCCAGCGAAAATATATCCCATACGCGCATATATCACGTGCAAGCCTCATCCTTTTGAACTTCGTTGAGCACACAAAGGATAGGAGCGAAGTTTGTTTAGAATTTTTTATTGCAAAAACAAAACTACACTTTTTAAAACCTCAGTGATATGAGAAAAATGTTAAGAGGGGTGTTTTAGATATCATTTTGTGATTAACAAAAGTTTTAGTTGGCCTAAACACTAACAATCCATGAAAACATGGACATTTGAAAAGGGGTCGCGTAATATTTAGTTTTATCGCAGTCGCACTGTAACCACTGATCTCTATACAATGGATTGGCTACACAACAGTAATTGTATATTTAAAGATAATGGAGCACGGGCGGGCACTTGGTTACCCGAACACAATACCATTCCCGAGACACTGTTTTAACAGAAGTTGTATCCCGGGTTCCACGTTTTAGAACCGCCATCCCATCTGCGCAAATACAAGGAGCTCACTGAATTGGCTTGATTCTGTAGTCCTGTTTATGTCGCTTAGCCACATTTCAATGGGAAAAATTTTGTAGAAATACCGGCTCTTAAGGGTGCTTGTTCCGATCGTCTTTTGGGACCTCCCCGATTTACCCGAAGTAGGATCGATTTTAGATATCAGATTAAAGCTTATTTTTCTCATTGTCACCTGAAATTTGGACCCTCAAATGCCTTTCATTCCAAAGATATAAACAAAAAACCGCCGTTTTAGTGGTTAACGTGCAACGAGAATTTTGAGACATTCATGTAGGTTTCATTGTACTGATTTCATATAGGATTAACACTCAAATGATTTCTTTACCTTGTATTTTGGTACAGTATTGTCTTAAAAGTGAAAACAAAGGTAGATTTCAATATGCTTATATTTCATGAAACATGGCTGAATTTTGTATTGCTCCTATACAAAAAAGAAATTTCACATTTTTTGTACCAAACAGAAACACTTTCTCGGCTTAATCCTTCAGATGGTGATGCTTTTGATCTAAAGCTTTACACCCGTGCCCATCAAATTTTCACTTTTTTCGGGACACCTGTTATTTGAAATCTCTCGTTGCACCTTTAACCATCAATATTAGCACAGTAATTGGATAGGGTGTTGCACTATGCATTATCGCTTTTAACATCAAAACCGCACGTTTGTTTTTCCCACGGTAACTTAGGGGTGTATGGTGCAAGTGCCAGGCTCTCATATAATAGCTACACAATACACATCAATCGGAACAAGCACCTTTAACCACCTTGCTGGGCTCTGTTTTGGATGACCAATATGGCCATCAGTGCTTCAATACGAAGCCCAGGTTTTCCACTCCTTGTATATGAGATCAGTGTTCGAAAAACCCACTATGCTCGTTCACAGCAGCAATCTACTACTTTTCAACGTACCGAGTAGCGCTTCTTAGTATGATTAGAGTTTCCTAATTTATTTTAAAAACTATATTTTCTCACAATCCCCAGGCTCATTTTATAACAATTAGGCCAATGTAATGCCATTTTTGATAAATTTATATATTTTAAAGGAAAACGTTAAACGATAAAGCTGTTGTTTTTAACTTCCAATGTTAAAAGTAAACCCGATAGTCATTCATACAGGCCAGACTTGACTAACCATCGATCACATCTTTCAATTGGTATGAAAGACTAAACTGGCTTTGTGGCAAACGATAGCGTAATATAAACGTGGCGGCTCTCCTTAAAATCGTCTAACGGACGTACTGCTTCGAAGTTAAGCGTGAAAATGAATGTTTCTTTGCATAGGCAAATGCTCCAATGACCATGGCAAACCATCTGGTACGTCATAAGTTAGGGATATATTCATTATATATGTGCCGATAGATTTTATCCCAATAAATTCCTTTAATATTCTTTTTGTTCATTGTTTGAGGGAAATAAATGCACACCCGTTTTGGTCCAGCCATTCTGGATTCCCTCCCAGAATATTATTATTTCTTTTGCTAACATAAAGAAAGATAATCCTTAAAGAAACTTGATTTAAAGAAAAATGAGTGATTGGTTAAATCATCAAGTTCCTTTATCAACTATCAATCAATCATGCTGTCAGTTAATACTAATAGAAGTGGTTAGTACCGATAAAACTAGACCTTCAAGTTACAATAATTTATGTGACCATTTTGAGACCCTTATGTTATAAACATGTTATTGATCCTGTTTTTCCTAAATATTAAGTATACACCGATATTGTACAATTTTGCATCCAGACCCAAATTTCCTTATACAGATAATTAACTATATAAGAGAGGAAAATGAAAATCAGTTTTTCAAATTTCTCAGAGATTCTTCCAGGACTTATGTATGGTCAAACTCCATAAAGACTGCCCATTCCAATAATAACTTTTTTCCGCACACT
>JAMKCH010087259.1:0-13785 GCA_023653785.1 Ophioderma brevispina | reverse complement strand
AATGGAGGAATACTCTAAGCTTTGCTTTTTCCAGAGAGCATGCCCCTGAACTTTCTCAGACTTTTGTCATTTTTTCTTGATACAAATGTATTTTGGGGATAAAAAACACATTGCGTATATGTTAAAGTAGTTGTAAAACACCAACTCAAACTTGATGGTGAAATATAACTATTATGATTATAGAGGGCCTCCTTCTCTCCTTATCCGGCGATGTCCTTTCACCTCAATAGGGTCATGTGATCACATAAAAATCCTATTCTTAACACATAAAACCCCTGACTTTAACGCACATTTTAGCCCACAAAGCGTTAGTACTTAAGGAATTTTTTGCATGATTATGAAATGACTTGGGGTTCTTAAACTTTTGGAACACTTTTTATCCCTAAGTACTGACATGTGTTTAGCACAGTACGGTATAGGCACATTGCTATGCATCATGGGATTGATTCAAAACACCCTCTATAGTGACAAAAAGTACTGAAATTGTAAGATTCGGATGAGTTTTGTTCATTTAGGTATTTTTCGTCACTATAAGGGAGCGGTCATTATTTATGCCGGGGGGGTGGAGGATTTCAACTTTTTTTCGGCAAACATTTTTGTGTTCCCCTCTCGCTTCCATTCAAAAATTTCACGTTCCCCCTTGATCATGATGATTTTCCCATTTAAAAAGGTCATGTTCCCCCCTCTCGTATTGATGAAAAATTTCACGTTCCCCCTCTCTCTTACAAAAAATTTTCGGGTTCCCCCCTCAAATCCTCCATTCCCCCCTGGTATAAATAATGACCCCTCCCTAAAACTCATGTGACAACCAGTGCAAAAAATTGTTTTGGAAGAAATGCATTGTGGGAAGAACACTCTACCTCCTCTTGGCCCAGGGAGCCTGATACTTGGTACCCATGTGGATAAAAGCTATGCTACAGACAGACACTGGGTGAGTTCCCAATCCCATGATACACTGTGGTATCCCTTTTAACTCTGGTATATTCTGCATAGGATAACACATAAGTCAGTAGTTTTTGAGATGGCTTCCTTAATGACCTGTAATCATTTGGGGAGCCATCTAAAACAAAAAGAAGGTGCTTTCAAAGGTGCCTTCTTGATCTAATATTTTCCCCATTGTGTTAGTTGGGTATGGGTCCATCATGAGAATAATAAAACAATTATTTTATTTGGCCTCCTGGTTATCTCCCTAAAGAACAATTTTATAAAGAGCCACTGACCAAACATTCCCTGCATACTCTGTATTTGAGTATTCAATTCAATAAAAGCTATTGTAATTAATTAACCTTCAAAGGTTTCAGCCCTGCAAGTTAATTAGTCACTCAATTTTTGAAACAATTCAAAAGTTCAAAATGCATTTTCATGACATATTTAGAATCGGCTATATCAGCATGAAAACTGATTTCAAACGAGTCCAAACAAGCGCTCAGCCTAGTTATGTGTCAGTGGTTTTTGAGACGGCTTCTCAAATGGTCTGCGGTCATATTTGGGAAGCCACCTAAAAATGTTATGTGTTACAACCTAAACAACAGTAGCATAGGCAGCCTTCTGAGGGGGAAAAAGCTCGGTTAGAGGAGAAGTTGTCCCGATCGGAGGATAAATAGGGTAAAATTGGCTATACCACTGCTATACAAAATTTACCAGAGTTGAAAGGGTTTGAGTACTCTTGCCCTGACTATAGAAAGAATATGCACCAAAATAAAATTGAACAAAAAATATGAATGCCTCAATATTTGATTTTCAAAATGACTTTCTAATTCTAATAGCTTGTTCTCTCGTTAACCCAAATCCATGCTTAGTATCTAGTGTGTGTGGAAACATGATAGGACCTGCTGCAAAAAAAATGCCCACGTGAGATCGTGCAACAAAGTGAATAAGCTTTATAGTGTACACATCACGTACCACGAGGTATCATTTCCTAGATGGGGTAGCGTGTGTTACACTATGAAGTGAGCGTAAATTTCTTGTTCCTTATTATGTCCTGTATATGATCTTATCTGGCTAATAAAACCCAAGTCAGAAGTGATAAATCTGTAAATTGACCACAACTAATTTAAGATTTAAATAATTAAATATAAGGGTTCAAGGTCATATGTTGTTATACTTCTGAGCTGATGGGTTAAGGAACTTTATACAATACGCATAGTGCTGGACAATTAGTATTGGAGGGTTGATCATCTTCACCCATGTGCACCTCCCATTCCCTTCTTCTCTGTTCGTCTCTGTCTGTCTGTCTCTGTCTCACATTGCCTTCCTCACTCTCTCTGTATATGTCTATTGTCTCCTCTTTCTTCTCCCTCTCTATCATCTCTCCCTCTCCCACTGTCTATCAGTCTCCCCTTCTCTCTTTATCCTCTCCTACCCTCCTCTCTATCACTTTATTTCTCTCCATCTTCTCTTTATCACTGTTTTGCAATACAAGGTTGTTTTCCACTTGCTTTCAAATCACTTCTGGCACAGCTGTTTGACCCCGTGCAAATTGTCTATTTTATTTTTAGAGCAATTTTAAACAATGGCGACACAATTTTGACAACTAATATAAGTAGGGACATGCAAGAGCTATTACCACAGCAAAAATTAGAAAATTCCATTGCGGGAATCTTGCCATATAGGCCTACAAAGGTCATAATTTGTATGTTATAGCGCCCTCTATATGCCTATTTCCCATAGAAAGACGTGTAAAACTAGATTTTTAAGAAAAATCATATTTGCCCGCAATGAAATTTCATCAAATTTACGCAGGATGTAGATACTGGTATAAATACTCCAAATCAGTTGTCAAAAGTGTGTCGCCGTTGATATTTTTTGTTATATTCTCGTTTTGTCATAATAAATGAGACTTTCAAACAGCTGTGCTGGTACACCTTCAATTTAACCTTCAGTTAGAAAATCATATCTTTGTGTTAAGAAGTAAATATCGGAGCACCCAAAAGAGCATTGACAAGTATCTGGGTTTTTTTTTTTTTTTTTGCTGTTGTTGACATCTGAGAGGGTTTGTTAATGGACTTTAAGAAATTTGTTATTTGTATTTTTGTTAATAACTATTTTCAGTAAATAGTACATATTAAGCAGCCCTTCCCTCCCCCCCTCTCTCTCTCTCTCTCTCTTTCTTTCTCCTCTCTCTCATCCTCCCTCCTCTCTCTCTCTCTTCTTACTTTACCTCTCTCTCCTGAGTAATATGCAATGATTTGTGATGGCGGTTAGTCACATTTTCAAGAGCAAAATATTCCCAACCTCTTGTTTCATAGGCAAACAATCATATGAAACACTTAAATTTCCCACCAACTGTTTGCTGTGAAATATCAATACTTTGGAATTTCTGTCCTGACACTTCAGAACCTACAACACTTCAAACAAACAGGCTCACAACAGAGGGCAATATTTAATATCCACTGTGACCAGACGATTGCGGCCAGCCTTCATTTAAAGTGACCCAACCAACAGGATCTAAATTGGCACAGCAATACAAACTGATAGAGGGTATATTGAGTCCATCTCCCACAATGAACCAGTTTTGGGGACATTTAAAAAACTCAATAAGGTCATGTGATCCCACCAAAATTATTCTTAACACTTACAACCCCTGACTTTTTCCTTCCCGGCCCTAGCCGATCATTTACAGGTTGAGAGAAGGCTGTAAATCACCGTTCTTCTTCAGGCAAACGTCCTCGTCATAAAGACGGAGGATAGAAGTGGATTTACAAGAGGGGACGGCACAAAAATGGTTCATTTTAGCCATTAAGTGCGATAATATTAGATAATTTTTAATATGAATGTCTGAAATGTCCTGTGGTTCTTAAACCTCTTGACCTTTTATCCTATCTCAAGACATGTGTCAATAAGTGGCATATATTGGCCATCATTTTCATCAATTTAATTCTACTTTGGTTTGTCACTAAAGTGTTCATATACGAAAGGTGATTGCACTAAGAAATAAACAAAAGGACATCAAACAATTGTAGACCACTAAACCATTACAGCAAAATGACATATCCCAAATCTAATCAAGTTGGAAGACAGCACAACTAACGTCAAGAATATTCCAATGTGTGTTTTAGAACATTTAAAATAATCCTCAGAGATGTAACAGAGATATCCCATTTCTGAAAATCAAATTTGAACAGGACAAGGCCAAATTTTTTAGCGTACAGTCCGCGAAGCCTTCCTGGACATATTTCTACGCTATTTTTTGGGTAACAATACCCCTTTCTAACAGAAATTGGGTACTTAAAACTTTTGGGTTTTTGCATGCCGTTTTCCTCCTGTCTCCCGATGACCCATCTCGACGCCGCGCAAATTGAAATTTGATCGAATTTTTAAAAAAAAAAAAAAAATGTTGTTGGT
Organism: Ophioderma brevispina; assembly: GCA_023653785.1. Lineage (NCBI taxonomy): Eukaryota > Metazoa > Echinodermata > Ophiuroidea > Amphilepidida > Ophiodermatidae > Ophioderma > Ophioderma brevispina. The sequence goes on along the minus strand of JAMKCH010087259.1, from coordinate 9,441 downwards.
TTTTTTTTACATTTTCCAGATTTTTTTTTATTTATGGCAAAAATCGAAATTTCGGCAAAGTTACATCTCTGAATCCGATGACCCATCATTTACAATCATTGTAATTTGGTAAATACGCAGGCATTTATGCGGACGACAAAAACTACGTATTTTTAAACAATGACCTCAATGACCCTGTGTTGACCTCAAATTCTTGAACACTAGTCCCACCCCCCATATCATTCTCACCAGAGTTTTGCATAGAAATCTATGAAAGACTGTAACAAAGGCATTTACAAAGCATGAGAGCCGTGTAATAGAGTTTTGCTATCTACTGAAGATAGCACCTATACTCTTAATTAAAATTATGTGCAGTGTCCACGTTAAAAATATGCTAGAATATGCTCAAAGTGTGATAACCACATTGAGGTAAAGCAACCAAGAGCCCCATTTTTAGTGAGTAAATGAATTAGAAAATAAAAGATAGGACTATGATTTTTTTATGCCTCTCATAATATTGTGGCATATTGGATGGGCAATTCGTATGTAGTTTTTGGTGGTTTTAAGCACCAAAAATAGTTTAGATTTATACACCAAAAACAACCCCTCATGGTCAAAATGAACAAGTCGGTACTAGCAGCGTGGCACTGCATAACCGTTACACATGCACACAAACCCTTCACCACAACGCATCCATCTAACATCATCTCATATTAGATGATATTGCATGGTTGCATAATAAACCCTCCCACTGACTAAGTGTTTGTGGTTCAATAAAGCGAGGCTTCTTATATCTAGCCCTTCCGCCCTTCAGTTAGAAAATCATATTTGTGGTATCGAAGTAAATATAGGAGCACCCAAAAGAGCAATTGACAAGGTATCGGGGTTTTTTTTTTTTTTTTTTTTTTGCTGTTGTTGACTCTGAGAGGGTTGTTAATGGACTTAAGACATTTGTTATTTGTATTTTTTTAATAAATATTTTCAGTAGTAAATAGTACATATTAGCAGCCCTTCCCTCCACCCCCCTCTCTCTTCTCTTTCTCTCTCTCTCTTCTCTCTATTCTTCTTACTTTACCCTCTCTCTCCTGAGTATTGCAATGATTTGTTGTGATGGCGGTTAGTCAAATTTCAAGAGCAAAATATACCACCTCGTGTTCACTAGGGAAACAAAGAATATGAACACAACTTAAAATTCCCACCAACTGTTTGCTGTGAAATATCAATTATTGGAATTTCTGTCCTATCACTTCAGAACTACAACGCTGCATAACAAAACAGGCTCACAACAAGGGCAATATGATGGAATATCCGTGCTGTGAACAGACGATGGCGGCCAGGCCTTATAAGTGACAACAATAACAACAGGATATCTAAATTGGCACAGCAATACAACGATAGAGGGGATATTGAGTCCATCCCACAATGAACCCAGTTTGGGGGAAATTTTAACTCAATAAGTTCATGTGATCCCACAAAATTATTAACACTTACAACCCCTGACTGTTTTCATGCGCCCTAGCATGATTAATTTAACAGGTGAGAGAAGGCTGTTACAATCACCCGTCTTCAGGAAAACGTTCCTGTCATAAAGACGGAGGATAGAAGTGGATTACAAGAGGGTGACCGCACATACAAATGTTCACTTTTATGCCCAGGAAGTTGCTTAATAAGTTAGATAATTTTTTAATATGAATGTCAATGAAATGTCCTGTCTGGTTCTGAAACCTCTTGAACACTTTATCCATACAGTAATGACATGTGTTTAATACAGTTCAGTATATAGGCATGTCATTTTCATACAATGTAATTACTTGTTTTCACGAAAATGATTTTTCATATACTGAAAAGGTGATTGCACTAAAAATAAAAACCAAAGGGGGATATCAAACAATTGTAGGACCACAAACCATTAACAGCCAAAATGACCATATCCACATCTAATCAAGTTGGAAGGACGAGCAAAAATATTCAGAATATCCAAAAAAAAAATGTGTGTGTGTGTTTTAGAAATTTAATCCTCAGAGTGTAACACAGAGGAGTAGTCCCATTTCCTTGAAATCAAAATTTGAAATGACGGGAAGGCCAATATTTTAGCGTAGCGATACGGCGAAGCTCGGGGAACATATTTTCTTACGCGATTTTGGGCGTACAAGACCCTTTGATAAAATACAATTGGTACTTAAACCTTGGGTTTTGAGCAGTTATACCTTTACCATTGATAATTTGATCTCAGAAATTGAAAAAAAATATGTTTTTTTTTTTTTTTTTTTTTACATGTCCAGATTTTTTTTATGATGGCCAAAACATCCGGAATTTCCGGGAAGGGAACAGTTACATCTCTGAATCATATGACCCATCATTTAAACAATCAGTGTAAGTTGGTAACACTACGCAGGCATTTATGCGGACGACAAAAACTAAGATTTTAAACAACTGACCCTAAATTGACCCTGTGTTGACTCAAAATTCTTGATACACTATTCCCCACCCATTGATCATTCTCACCAAGATTGCATAGAAATCTATGAAAGACCTGTAACAAAGCACTTTACAAAAGCATTAGCAGTGTATAGTAGTTGTGCTATCTACTGACGAGATAAGCCAACCTTACTCTTAAATTAAAATTATGTGCATGTTGTCACTGACATATTGGATTAGAATATGCCAAAGTGTTGATAACCACATGTGAGGTTAAAAGGCAACCATAGAGCCACATTTAGTGGTACAAATGAATTAGAAATTAGAAAATAAAAAGATAGGACTAGGATTTTTTTGCCCTATCCTAATAATTGTGTCATATGGATTGGAATTCTTATTTTAGATTTGTGGTTTTAAGTCACAAAAAATATTTTGATTTACTAATTAACCCAAAAAAAACTACCCCTCATGGTCGAAAATGAAAAGGCTCTGTACTAGCAGGTGCAGCATAACCTTACACATCACATAAACCCTTCACCACAACGCACCATATAACAATCATCTCATATTAGATGAAATTGATGGTTGCATAATAAACCCTGCCCACTGAATAAGTATTGTGGTTCAAAGCGAGTTTTCTCTACCCCTTAAGAAAGTTGAGTTTGACGAACGTTCTGTCTGAATATCTTTTAATTCTAGTTGGTGATCCACATGCTATAGTCAACAAATTGAGGTTTAAGTGGATATGCTATATACTAAAATAGCACACTCTGACTGGTCTTTGCTCATCTGAAAAATGTGAAATGTGAATCAGCACAAGCTTTGCCATGCTTAAATGATCTGAAATTTGGCATGATGAAGGAAGAAGTATCCATGATGAAGGGGGTGACCTGTAAGCAAACCCCTGGGTCAAAGGTCACCCATCGGGTCAATCAGAAGAGATCACAATGTAGGGGTTGATGGATCGAAGGAGGATGAGGTTTGCAGGCGCGTAGCCATCCCAAGTGGTTCCGAGGGGGCAATTTTCCGGTGGTACATCACATCCGATCACAAGCAAAATTCCCGGTCGCAGGACATAAGAGTTCGAAAAAGGGTCGATTAAACTAAATACCAGTGTTTATTCCTGATTGTTGCCCCTCAAAAACATTTTACATAGGGTGAGCTACTCTGGCCCCCCCACCCACTTGCCCCCAACCTGCGTACGCCACTGAGTCAACTGAAGTCAACTGAAGACAATGGTTATCAACAAAATGTTCTCTCAGTGATTCCTACTGCAGACGTAGTCAAACTGATTATTAGTTTCAATGGTGATACAATTTACTCAGAAGCCATTAAAAATTAAGGTCAAAGGAAGTTATAGCACTCTCAACTTAGAGTTCATAATGGCATTTGCATCACTGGCAATAATAACAACCCTTATGAGCGGAAGGAACTACTAGAAATGAGTGTTTGTCTCCTACGCATTCAAGATAGAAGACACATGTTTTTTAATTTGTAATAGCCTAATTACGTCTGAGCCAGCATTTTCATGGGTTCCCATGCACCCCCATTAAAACTAAATTACTACCATGAATTTTTAGAATCTCTACGAACACTCTACCTACAGAAATTTTTGATGTTACCAAAATCAAATATCGTCCCACAGGGACGTTTGCCGGCTATCTTTGATTAAGAGGGATTAATCGTACAAAGTGGTTCAATTAGTTAAAAAGTATCTCAATGATTCGTCTCATCCTAAGGAATCAGAAAAATATAAAGTGTTGACATATTCTGTGATGTTCAGGTACAAAGATATTTTTTGGGTGAAATGTGATTAAAGGTGCATTGACCTTTTGAATGGCATTGTACAGCGGGGCCATAATTTCAAAAAATGCACGGATTCTTGGCAAAAGTTTGGTATCAAATGTAGTTATGAGCATGAGCCATTCCAGAAAAAGTATAGTTTGCAATATCTAGACTGTTTAGTTATGTGGTAAAAGTAGGGCGTTACATTTACCTTTATCAAATTTGTAGTGTTTTGTATGGGTATAAGGGACTAATTCATCTTTCCTAACCGATGAACTAAAATGGAAGATTGAAAGTCATGGAAACTGTACATTTTCCAGATGTCATGCGCATACCAACAATTGACCACCAATTTTGTCAAGATGGAAGCATTTTAAATTGGCCCCCGGTCAATGACCAATGAAAAGGTCAATGACCTTTATCACATTTTCCGCCAAGCTATGGGAACCAAAACTGAACATCAACAGATAGTCAAAACGTTATATTTTCTGATTCCTTATGAGGAGACGAATCATTTGAGATAATTTCAAACTAAATTGAACCACTTTGTGCGATTAATCCCTTTAATCCAAATGGCCGCAAACGGGACACCGTGGGACAATTATTGATTTTTGGTCTAACATCAAATTCTGTCAGTGGTGTCATAGTGAGATTCGTAAAAATCATGTTAGAATTTAGTTTTAAGGGGGTGCATGGGAACCCATATACTGCTAGACTAAATTCAGATATATTTAGAAGTAACATAAATCCTTTGTACATGCCTCACTTTGCCTGAATCTGGTATCAAATAACAGACTGACCACCATCCACTGGCCATTGTCTTTTATGTACAAGCCCCCTTAAGAACTCAAGTTATGCCATCTACAATATTTGCATGCACTTTACAATGCATACAGAAAACACAAAACGGGGGGGGGGGGGGGTAACGGACATGCCAACCTAACAGTAACAGCAAATTCAAAACGGCATCCACTTCCCGGGTGCTAGTCTGTTTCAACGACTTAACGGTTTAGTTAGGGGCGCGCTCGTATATCAAACGCCTACACACAGACTTGACTAAAGACTAGGCGTGTCACGAATATTTCAATCTTAAAAAAAAAAAAAAAAAAATTACATTATTTTGCAGCGGGGTTAATCCACGAACCCCGACCAATTTTGAAGCCAATAATTTTATCTTAATTTACCATGATCTGACTAAGATCTTTGAACAAAGCTTTAAGGGATAATTTTTAATGTCACTGGGACCAAGGACTGCCCATAGCAAATGCATAGTCAGCAGTTCCACAAATTTTTTGTTTTTTTTTTTTTTAAAAAACGTTTGGAAAATCTTAAAGACACTATCAGGATTGAAAAATATTTGCAATGTGCAGGAAGGAATAGCTTACAAAGTGAAGGATAAGTCGTAGAATTCTCATAAGTTACCCTTTTCCAGCTGTAGAATTGACAGAAAAGGAAGAAAACGGCTACGTTCACAGATACGATTTATCATTCATTGACGTGTTGTAGTGTGTACGAACGGACAGTAATGATAAGAAAAAAAAAATCTCCTATTCTGTCCTATTAGGTTGCTTCTGGTCTTATCATTGCAGGGGTATGGTAGGCTACCTGTACTTGTTACATCTACATGTAAAATCTGATTTTTGATGATATTTTCGATTGCTGATTTAGCAAATACACTGATGTGTCTTTACATGCCCAAATCGAGCAGATCGTTCCTACCCCACCCCCCCCCCGACACAACCATACTAATCTGAACAAAATCAATACGGTTATGTTATCATTGTTAATGCAAAAATTCTATCATTCACCAGCCATTTTCAAAATGAACATACAAAAATTCTCACATTGCAGGTTTCAAATCACATTTTCAGCACGGGTTATTTCATTTAAATATGAGATGGGTTTGTCAGTAATTAATGTTCATCATAATTCAAGGTTGATTTACAATTAGCATTTTAGTAATCAAACCACAGATGTAACATACATATAGTTCAGCCTCATTTCCTTGTAGGCAGTGTTTCTATATTTTTACAGAGTTGCTGATCGTTGATTTACGTACTTTCTTTCTTAATTAAAAGTCTATTATTAACAAATATTTTTTTTTAAATTTATAAAAAAAACTTTTACTGCAACTTAATATTATGCCTATAATCTATAATAAATGTGAAATTGTCCTTGTATGAAAAAATACGATGAATAAGCGGAAATATTAATTATAAGCTGTTTAGGTTGAATAGATTAATGAAGAACCAGCGTGTAACAATTAAAGCGAAACACCATTGACACTTATGGCATTTTTGCCACTTGTCCATCCTCATTATATATAATGTAACAGCTTGAATGGCATCATCTGGTGACTGGTAGAGTATGTATAGGTTAGAACACATAAGTCAGATTTTTTTAGCGTGGCTTTCAAATGAACTGTGGCTATCTAAAAAACACACTGACAAAATATAGGCTTGTTCGGACTCATTTGAATGCATCTTGCCATGTCACTAAAATCATGGTGTAACTAAATGCACCCCATTTTTTGAATCCCTGCAAAAAAAAAAAACACACATTTTGTAATTCTAAGCATACCTTGCGCCATGTTCATGGAAGTGTGTTTATGCGGACACATGGAACGCTTAAGCGACACAATGTTCATCAGTAGTTTGCCCGAACTTTGAATACAGTGCAAATGGCACAGGCGCAAACTCAAGCAAAAAAACATGCCCAAACTAACGTTGGACATTGGGTTTTTGCTTTAAAATTTTACGAGAAGATTTCGGTCGAATTGCCAACATTCTGGAAATAATAGTGAGACTATTGTTCATCTGTACATGAAATTTAAAACAAATTTAAAAAGTTTGCAGAAAGAGTTTCATGTTTGAAAGTGGTTCAAACATATTGCAGAGTGGTTCACAAATTAACAACTCTGCTAAAGCTGCCCTTGTGCAGTTGCGGCACCACGGGAGGGCGGGGGGGTTTTTCCCCCAATTTTTTCTTGCCCCCCTAGTTTTCCCCCCACTGGCCAAAAGAAAAATGAGGGATTTTTGGCAAAATTCTGCAATTTGGGGCCAAAAATCACCAAATTTTGGGAAAAACCAGCAATTTTGGGCCAAAACTGGTTAGAAATTTCCAAATATTGATACTTTTCCCCCCAGAATTTCACTTTTTCCCCAAAAAAAATTCACTTTGCCCCCCCCAGAAAAAGAGGTCTGGTGCCGCCACTGCCCTTGTGGGATAAAAATATGCGGATGCATTGATGCATCATTGTTGATTTGTGATGAATCATTCTGTAACATGTTTGAACACCTTATTAGTAAAAAAAGTTTACTTTATAACTACAACACCCTCTTTTACAGAATGAAGCCTTTTAATTGCATGATAGTAAAATTTTGGATTTTAATTTACATTGCTAGTTCATTCTCTTGAGACAAAATTGAGCTAGAATATGATAAATTAATTAAACCAAAACTGTTAAAGCATAGCACACCAAAATGATCTTATTTAGCATGATAAGAGCCAGATGGATTTTTAATTTTCTTTTAAATTGTGAAAAAAATGTTTGAATCATTCATGTTACATAAACACGCCTAAGTGAAATTTCAAGGTCAGAGTTATAATTAAGTTACATACAGGCCTTTCAAAACCTGCAAAATTGTTCAAGCATGAAGGTTAGCAGAGGGCCTGTGCTAACATACTTTCACAAGATGAGCAGTCAACGCTTCACCCACGGTACATTAAACTGTTCATCATTCTATCGAAAGAACAGCAAAAAGCTTTCTGACAAATCCAGAGTAAAACTTCAGTAAACTCCACTTGTGAAGGCTTATACAGATTTAAAATGTTTATAGAGGCTGAATTGGGCAAGATTTTTAGAGAGCATTTAACTGTACATTTTTTATTTACAATGAGGACAATTGTTTTGTTGTCATTGTTTTATTACTGTTATAAAAGGCGTGACTCGGTGATTTTCCAATGATGGCACCCCTGATTTTCTAAACAATCATGTTTTTTTTTGGTTTTTTTTGCATTACATAATGCTTTTCCACCTATTATCATTGTTGTGGAATAGCTAAGTTCAAATTGTCAATCATAACCAAGCCACTTGGTAATAAAATTCCAGGTCTGGATTGTTGTTTAAACACAAGTACATATAGTATTGTTTCAGAGGTATTTTATAAGTCATTGCACAATCCCCAGTTTTGGGAAATTTCACCGCAATAGGGTTTATATGCACATTGCATGCATTATGGGATTTGGTTCAAAACACCCTGATTACTGTGTTAGACTTATACTACGCTAAAGGCTGACTTCAGAGATTTCCCATGAGGGCGCGCACTCAGTTTTCAACAAATCAATGTTTTTGCATGTAAATAATGCTGGTCCATATATTAATCACTTTGTGAAATAACAAGCTCAAATCAAATTCTTCCATATAGAAAATCACAGCTTTTTGTGTATAAAATTCTGGATCCGGAATTTTTGTTATACAACGCCAATCCGATGGCCCTGTTAACTGTGGCATAAATGTTTTACGGCATGAAACGGAAAATCCAATCAGCTCTAACTTTTGGATTAAGCATTTTAGATGATTATCCTATTCTAGAGGACTATTTGTAATTATCTATTTTAATTACGACACACAAAAAATTATTTAAAATCTCTGAGTCGCCTTTAAATTTTACTGCATAAAAACAAAAAATGGTTTCATTTCAACTTTGGACATTAGCCTTTTATAGGCGATTATCGTCAGTTCTATTGCTATATTAAAGTAACACCACAAATATATATTTTGAAATCTCTGAGTCGGCCTTTAAATGTTTGGTAGTGTTTCATAAACAGGGCTATTCCAGGTGATTCCATACGCTTCATGGAAAGATCTATGATCAGGGTCACGATCAATGGCACAACTGTGGTTATGAGCCTGACCACGACTCTTCAAAAACCGATTATTAAAGGCTAACTCAGAAGATTTCAAATATAATTTTTTTTATGTAGTAATAAAATAGCAACTAGTACCTAAATAGTTACCTAAATCTCATGCCAAAGTTTAGAGACGAATCGGAATTTCTCGTTTTCGTGCAGTACACATTTATGTGCAGTAATAACAGTCCCATAAGCACGACTGTGTTAACAAAATTCCTGAGCCGGAATTTTATAACACAGTTGGTGAGTTTTCTAATTTTTCTTTATGAAGGACTTCGCTTTGGACTAGGTTCTTTCACACAGTGATATTGGACAAGTAATGATGGATATGCAAAAAACAAACGA
>JAMKCH010087257.1:377-12410 GCA_023653785.1 Ophioderma brevispina | reverse complement strand
ACTATTATGTCGTGTGGAAATCTTCTTTCCTCCGAGACGCTTACAGCACGATTGTCAATTATTATTATGGTGCCATCAGGAAATCATCACAATCATATTGCATCGTTGAGGTGACAGCTGGCTAAGTGCACAACCCTATATCAGCACTTGGATTTTAATATCACTAGTAACAGTATTGCACTGGTTAAATCAAATCATCAAATCCGTTGAACTGAAACATGACTAGAAAATCATTAATATCAATAAAATTACTTTAAGAAAAAGAGAAAATTAAACCGCAATTATGTTATTAAAGTATTGAATAACTCAACAAATGATGGAGACAAAAATCAACAAATAGGGAAAAACTGGGCCATTTCACCCCTTTTAGGCTAATCAAACATCGTTATAAGGTGTTAACTCGCATTTGGCAGCCATTTTGAAAAGCGTCCTTAATTAGGAATACATTTAAGTGGTGAATGTACCGTTCTATACATTTGACATCCACAAATATTGAGCAAAACACTGAAAAAATGGGACATTTCACCCCATTTTTGGCTATTAAACCATTATGAAGTGCTAAATTGCATTTTGCAGCCATTTTGAAAAGCGCCCTCCATCGCAAATACATTTAAGTAGGGAATGTGACCACTCTATACATATGACATCAACAAATATAGGAAAACACTGAAAAACTGGAGCATTTTACCACATTTTATGGCTATTAAAACATCATTATAAGGTGTTAAATATTATTTGGTGGCCATTTTGAAAAGCGCCCTCAATAAATAATTTAAGTGGTGAATGTGACCGCTCTATACATTTGACATAAACACAAATAGAAAAATACTACAAAACTGGGCCATTTCACCCAATATAGTGGCTATGAAAATGCCATTATATGGTGTTAAATGGCATTTTGGCGGCCATTTTGAAAACGCCCTCTAGCGAAAAAAGTGCCGGGGTAGCAAAAGTCTACCCTCACTTTTTTGGTATGTCTGATGGTCTAGTACATGGCTGTGAAGAGTAACTTAGGGCACATCTCATGCACACGGGGACCCACCCAGCCATCCGACTAATATTTTAAAAATCTAATTAAGTTTTCAAATGAATAATTAAAAACAAGTTTCTGAGCTGATTGAACACACAATTAGTTTTTCTCCCTGGGTTTTCTCTCAATATGACATGTCTGCAGTAACAGTTAAAGGGATAAGCAGCGATTTGCTAATCCGAAACATCAAAAAAAATCATCAAAATTCATATTTTTGTATTTATGTTACTGGTATGGATATGCGAACATAACCTGCAAGTGGTTGGTTTGAAATCTGCGTATTAAAGACAAGACAGAACTTTTTATCTGATTCTGTAATTTCTATACATGCGTATCAAAATTCCTACTTGAGATTAAAAAGCCTTTCCCGGTGAATATCCCAGATTTTGAGCGTGATATTATGCACCATGATCAATGTAGTTTGACCTCAAACACAAACATTGTTGATCGTTGTTTATTCTGTACTAGTGCAAACCAAAATCAGCTGTTTAGTGTAGATTTTGAGATGCCATCGCTGTATGTCTATTTGTGGGAGACGGTATGACAAATTTCCTCAAATACTTCATTTTTTTTCACTATTTGGAGGTTTCTTTCTACATTAAAGCAGTTATAAGAAATTGTACACACATATTTGTAAGTTAAAAATGCATTTCCACATTTTATCAATTCTCTCGCATTATCGCTGCTAATCCCTTTAAAGTCTGACTCAGAGATTTCTGAATATAATTTTTTAATATATTAATTTTAAATAATCAACTAGAACTAAAGATAGTCACCTAGAATGCTCAATTCCAAAGTTTAAGATGAATCGGAGTTTTCGTTTTGATGCAGTAAACATTTATGTGTATATAACAGTGCCATAGGATACTGTGTATAACAAAATTTCCGGATCCGGAATTTTTAAACAAAGATGTAATTTTCTATATGAAGGACTTCGATTTGAGCTTAGCTATTTCACACAGTGATTAGTATATGGACAAGCATTATGTACATGCAAAAAACACAATTTGTTTGGAAATTGAGGGCGCCCTCATCGGGAAATCTCTGAGTCGGCCTTTAAGGCACTATCAGTGATTTGCTAAATCGGAAAATTGAAAAAATCATCAAAAATCTGATTTTTGCATGTCTGTAACAAGTATTAATATACTAACATACCCTGCAAATAATAGGACCAGAAGCAACCTAATAAGGACAAAATCGGATATTTTAGTCATTATTGTCCAAACGGACACTTACTTCAACACGTAATTGAATGGAGATTCGTATCTTTGAACACTGCCGTTTTCTTCCTTTTCTGTTAATTCTTCGGTTGAAAATAGTAACTTATGATAATTCTTCAGTCTTATCCTTTTAAGCTATTCCTGCAAGTTTCAAATATTTTGACTCTTTCGGATAAATCACTGATAGTGTCTTTATTGGTAATTCTTATTCAGTGGGCATGGTTTATCATGGTAACAAGATATTTGATTGGTATAGATCAAAGCTCTGCCAATCCATTACTGGGTAATAGATGGATAATGCGTGCAGCAATTACTCGGTGTAGTCAAAAATTTGATGCACGTTTATACTGCGTCATGCTTGTCGCGTATGTACGCAAATGCAATTTACGCAGAGTGGCGATCCCCACTCGATGATTTCGGCTCCTTGGATTGAACATTTGTTTACAAGATGGGTGCAATCATTTAAATGAATAAAGGACTAATTACAATATTTTTGACATAAATTATGTCTATAAAAAGCAAAAATTACACACTTCAAAATAAGAATGAGAATAAAAGATGAGATTTTTTGTTTTAGCCATCTTTGTAATATTGGATGCCCATCCATTATGACACAATCTAAGATGGCCAAAACAAAATCTCAACTTTTATTCTCTAAATAGATGCCAAGAAGTTGGCCATCTATGTGGAAGGTAGCTTCTTGGATTTTGAGTTAGGGTCAGGCTTAAAAGTACCTGTAGAGGACTGACCCCATACATTTCAGCTGTAGTAGTAAAACCAAAGTTCTAAATCCGGTTTTGTCTCCGCTAACGGGGTGGCCGGATTTACTTCACATTCACAGCAATATTGAGCACTGTGTGAGGATTTATTGGAGCAAAAGATAATTGACCGGATGCCCTTCCTGACCTCAATATGCTGGATGGCTGCTGTTAGTTCTCCAGAGCTGATGCCTTTCTACTAGGGTAACCAGCTACCCTCCTCATCGGATTTCTGTAGAAACCCGATGGGGGTGACGGTTTAGCCACCGACATCCCAGCCCAGGGACTGGTATTACAGGTTACCAGGATACCAGTAGCAGGCTCTCAAAGAAAACCTGACCCGACCCATCTGACCTGAAACATCTGCTTGATTACAATTTCATCCTTTCTGTCAACTCCACTGGATGGATTGCACAATTCGGCTTATGAAATGGTAATATCTGTATGTCTGTGTGTCCACAAAAAAATGGTCAACATCTTGCCGTATTTTTCCTACAGGAGCTGTTGAAGCCAAACTTGGGCATGTTGTTGGAGTAGAAGTAGGAGGGCACAAGCCTCAATGTCATTCAGGCCCCCGGGTGCACCATTGGGTCTGTTATTGGGTGGGGAAGTGTATAAAATGATCAACATCGCACAAAAAGGTCAATATTTTATATTTTTTTCTAGAGGAACTAATGAAGCCAAACCTGGGCATGTTGTAGGGCACAAACCTTATTCGAATTTTGTCTTATTTGTATTTGCTACATGTTTCTGATTGTGAATATACTTACCATTTCAAGCTGACATCACCATAAACTGCCAATTTTTAGAGGTATTCAAGAATTCTTCGGTAGCCTGTGTTTTTGGTCAGCATTCCACAGTATAAATAATATGGAACTACAGTTTACAAAAATGCAGGAACTTAAGGTGCAACGAGAGATTTTGTGGCACCCAAATATTTTATCATAATAGTAATTTAATATAGATTAGACACTCAATAGATTTCTTACCTTGTATTTGACTACAAAAATGTCTTACAAGAGAGAAAAAGGATGATTTTGATTTGCTTATATTTCAATATAAAACATATAGGCTTAATTTTGAATTTGCTCCTATACGAAAATATAAATTTCACAATTTTTGTACCAAAGAAACATTTCTCAGCTTAATCCTTTCAGATGGGAATATTTTTGATGGAAAGCTTTACATAAGTGTAAAAATCAGAATTTTCAAATATTTTAGGGACACCTGTTATGTGAAATCTCTTGTTTTAGCCTTGCATAACAATTGTTTTGTTTCAGTTTGTACCAATTATGCATTTTCATACGACCATATTTGGAATCGGCATGATTCCTAGTCTTAGATCGTTGTTTTTTTAAGATGACTACAGGTCATTTGGGAAGCCATCTGAAAAACCAATGGTTTATGTGTTATAACCTATACAGAATCTACCAGGGTTTGAAAGGGTTAAAGGTGCATTTTGTGATTTCAGCACCTTCTGTTTTATTCATTGATCACTAGATATCTTTGAGAAAATCTTATTCTCAAAATTTGAGCTCATCCCGATGTTGTGGTTTTGTGTCATGAGCAATTGCTCATTTCCCACGGTCCCATAGGCTACTCTGATATAATTTCTGTCAAAATTGCGAATTTCTTACAGATGCGACCGAATTTGCACGTAAGATTACTAAGGCTAACGGTTCAGATGATATAAAAATCTCAACATTTTTAGGTAAGTCGGGGGGACGAGGCTGTGGATCACGAAATGCCCCTTTAATGTGAAAAGGACAAAAGAAATGTAAATCATGTCATTAATTGCACAAGGAAATGACTTGCAAGAACATGTGTGTGTTTAAGGTATGATTAGGATTGAGATTATAGTAAGGGTAAACTCTCATTAAAGGTGCAACAAGAGATTTCACATTTCAGGTGTCCCTAAAAAAGTACTGATTTTTGCCCTGATGTAAAGCTTTCCATCAAAAACATCCCCATCTGAAAGGATTAAGCTGAGAAATGTTTCTTTGGTACAAAAATTGTGAAATTTCTAATTTCGTATAGGAGCAAATATGCTATTATATTCAGCCTATGTTTTATATTGAAATATATGGAAATCAAAATTGCCTTTTTTCTCTCTTTTAAGACATTTCTGTAACCAAATACAAGGTAAGAAATGTATTGAGTGTCTAATCTATATGATATTACTATTATGACAATATTTGGATGCCTCAAAATCTCTTGTTGCACCTTTAAAAATGAGGGCATGCTGGTGTAGTGGCTTATCCACTTGACTTTCACCAATCTGGCTCAGGTTTGATACCCTGTGGAGCCAGTGTCGTAAGTGAATTTAGTTGCCGATCCATACCCGTCCTCGGGGGTTTTCTCCAAGAATTTTGGGTTTCCTCCTGCATCTAAAATCAGATTTTGTTCCCTAAAACCTTCCTTGTCGTTCTGGATTTTCTCTGTTGTAGCAGTCTAAGTCGCTCCACAGTGGCATGTTAGCACTTTGGTAGATTTCCTGCACGTATAAGAATTAAATTGAATATTATATTATTAAAAATCAAATATGACAGCTGGCACAGGGTTGGTAAACCCCTTCTAAATGTGTTTTACAGTTTGATTGTGTTAAAGCTATTTCATGTGAAAGCATGAACCAGGAGGGCACTACAATCTCAAATAAATTCAAGTCCAAGCCACCATTTCCTTTTCAATATAAGCATATTTTAAGTGTGTAGTGTGTTCCATTAGCATACCAAAAACTGGCCCATAATTGGGTGCCAGAGTAAACAATCGCCAATGAGTGGCTCAATCTCGTGTGATCAGTGCATAAAAGCTGGTTCCAGCATGGGAATAACGAGCATATTAGCGAACTACACGTTAAAGGAATGGTGGTTTAGACTTAAGTGAGAGTTATTATCAGCTTGTAATTTGTAATGGACGTGTACAAGAATGCTACCTTGTGTACTCTCTACGATCATTGTCTTAGCACACAAGTCAAATTAATCTCTCTCTTGCTGTAATTGTCTCAGTATTACAGAATTTGTCTTAGAGAGCAAATGTGTTTTTGTAATAAATTGCAATCATATCATCGCTGGGCAAGAAAAACCTCTGTGTTTCTGGCCTTTGAACATGTTTAAAGCAAGCCCATATAGTATAAGTTACATTTGAGATTACCTTTGTACATGTTCAAGGGCCAAAAAATGATTTCATGCACAAGTTAATTACTGTCCTTTCGTGGATAAGATGTCTTGAACTCCTCTCGCTCCCCAGATTTCAAGTAGGTTTGTGTGTATGTCATCAAAGGTGCAAGTGCAAGTTAATAGCACAATGTCAGTGTGGGAGACTACAGTGAGATGATAGGGTTTTATGGATATTTTCATGTGTCTATGTTTGTAGTGTATTTATTATTAGCTACTAAAAGTGCAATGGTATATATTTTAACAAGATGCCTTTGGTGGCATTGTGTTTTGTAAGCTCATATGTACAGATTTCTAGTACTATATTGTATCTTAGCAAATACCTGAAACTGGTATGGCGGTTTTCAATTAGGCGAACAAAATGTGTTCATTATTGGTTAAGTAATTTGTGATAGATTGTGCATACCTCTGGCTGCTGGAGGTTGGACATGCGAACAAACACCTGAAGGAGATGCTCTTCTTTCACTTGGTACAACATCCTGAGCTCTTGATCTGGCTGGGGGTGGTACACACAAATGTTCACGTATTTGTGATAGATTGTGTAGACCTCTGGCTGCTGGAGGTTGGACATGCGAACAAACACCTGAAGGAGATAGCTCTTCTTTCACTTGGTACAACAGCCTGAGCTCTTGATCTGGCTGGGGGTGGTACACACAAATGTTCACGTATTTGTGATAGATTGTGTAGACCTCTGGCTACTGGAGGTTGGACATGCGAACAAACACCTGAAGGAGACGCTCTTTCACTTGGTACAACATCCTGAGCTCTTGATCTGGCTGGGGGTGGTACACACAAATGTTCACGTATTTGTGATAGATTGTGCATACCTCTGGCTGCTGGAGGTTGGACATGCGAACAAACACCTGAAGGAGACGCTCTTTTTTCACTTGGTACAACAGCCTGAGCTCTTGATCTGGCCGGGGATCATGATGGTACATGCAAATGTTCACGTATTTGTGATAGATTGTGTAGACCTCTGGCTGCTGGAGTTGGCACATGTGAACATACTCCCGAAGACGACGCTCTTCTTTCACTTGGTACAACTGCCCGAGCTCTTGATCTGGCCGGGGGTGGTACACGTGAATGTTCGCATATTTGTGCTATATTGTTCAATTCACTCTTATATGGAGCATTGACTTTTTGTGTCTTCTGCAAGAATTGCAGAAGGCACATAGGGATTACTCTGGTCGTGTGGCTGTGTGTCTGTGGTCAAAATGTTAACCCTTAATAAATTGCATGCCGTATGAGTTCCGTAATTGGGCTACAATAATGTAACTTGGTGGAAAGGAGTGGGTGGGTTGGGGTGACATGTTGGTGACCTCATGTGACCTTGGTGACCTCATGTGACCGTTGGCCCCATTCACAAACCGCGACGGCAGATGACACTCGCGGTCCGGGGACCGCGATGTATTTTGTTTTTACTACTTCTTTGTTTGAAGGGGCTTAGGGCATACATATCTATATACAATACATATCTGTATCACTCCTACATAAATTCTAGGCAGTTCATTGGTTTATTGCCTTCTGATAGATTTACCCTTACCCTCTCCATGCAAGTTGTTTACCATCCCAACGACGCTTACACTGCGTAATACATTAAGGACCTACTTACGGGTTATGCATGCATTCTACGTTTAGAGAAGAGACTGTGACTACTTTATGCACACATATCTGTATGGACTCGCTGATTAACTTACATAGATAAATCATGGATTATTTTTGACATGGTATTGTTTTGTAAAATAAAATGCTTAGCATTTATATATGAGTGAAATAAAACAAATATTAACTGCCTTGAATTTGTGTGATGGTCAAAATATAATCACTCAGTGAAAGATGGATTTTCTCCCATTCAGCGCACCATAGCGGCTCATGGAATGGAAAATGAAGTGGATGAAGTCAGTCAATCCCCACATAGATCTGTGTCAATTGGAAAACTAATGGGTAGACGTTTCATATAGAAGTCCCATTGATGCAAATGAGGTATTGGCATTCATTCCGCCAAGCACTACTGCACAACGTCATACAGCGCATGACGGAATCAAGTGTAATACCTCATTTGCATCAATGGGACTTCTATATGAAACGTCTACCAACTAATGGACCATCTTTCAAAAGATGATTGATTCAAATATATGCAGGTGCAATCTGCAAAATCATTCTTGAGAAATATGATATGAGGATGGTTCTGGTTTTTCCAATAGCTTATCTTGTATTAATTTATTTTAAAACAACAGTTGGGAATGTTTAAAATGTAAAAAATGACTATCATTCCTGATTTTGTCAGGGCATGTGATGTCATCCTGCTACAACATTATTCATAAATGACATTTGATCATGATACATTATTTTACCAACTGAACTTACATTTGAGCCCTAAGGCTCGGCACATATCATTGGGTTCAGCAGACAACCAGGGATTAGGGAGCCGTTTCATATAGAAGTTCCATGGATGCAAATGAGGTATTGCCATTCATTCCATCAAGCACTACTACACAACATCATACAGCGCATGATGGAATCAATTGTAATA
Source organism: Ophioderma brevispina (assembly GCA_023653785.1). Taxonomy (NCBI): domain Eukaryota; kingdom Metazoa; phylum Echinodermata; class Ophiuroidea; order Amphilepidida; family Ophiodermatidae; genus Ophioderma; species Ophioderma brevispina. The sequence goes on along the minus strand of JAMKCH010087257.1, from coordinate 3,696 downwards.
CCTCATTTGCATCCATGGGACTTCAATATGAAACGTCTACCAAGGATGGGGGAGTGTGTAAACACCAAGGGTCACATCTATACTGAACAGGGCTAACATCTGTGATTGAAAGTAGTTCAGACAAAATCTGAATCTGCACGCTGCATGCATAGTGTCATACGATGTGCAGTGAACCTAAAAATGCAATTTGTGCAGTTTAATTTCACCACGATTCAGCTAGGGTTTTCACCGCGATGTGACAGAGGTCCGCTTCCACCTATAGTGGCTGGTGTGAGCTAATATTTTTTTTTTTAATTTTCAAGTATTTAATAACATGATTTTATGCTTAAAGTTGATACTATTAAATATAATTTAATCTGAATACTGGCTATTTGATAATCAAAATAATCTATAGCTATTCCCATTTTGAACAGAAAATCGCCCAACCTCCATAAATTTCATTTTTGTGTGGCCTGCCTTAAGGCAGAAAGACACATAGGGATCACTTTGTCCACTGTAGTCTGTTGTTGATGTCTGTTGTGAAAAAGGGTTAACATTTGCCTGTAATATCCACATACTTAAACCAAATTTGGGTCACAGGTGCAACATGACATCCCCCACTTGTTGATGAGGTCAAAGGTCACATACCAAGGTCAAATGTCATGTGAGGTCAAGTTGTAAAATGGGCTGAAAATGTAAAATTAACCTCATTTGAAAAGTTGAAGTGCAATTGGAACCAAGCTTGGTTTATGGAGTTTACATGCAATCCCTCATTTGTTTATGAGGTCAAAGGTCACATATCAAGGTCAAAGGTCATGTGAGGCCTATCATCCACAAACCGCGACGGCAGGTGACACAAGCGGTCTGAGGACCGATGTATTTTTAAAAAATTTTGATAAAATGTGCCCCCAAGACGTAAGTTTTGTTAATTTTTTCTGCAAAAATTGAGGCCAATAGAATTTTCCCCTTAAAAAGTGTAATTTCCTATCGGTTGAAAACTGGAAGTAAAATATGATTTATATTTGGAAGTTGTTGGGAAATAACAAGTAAGATAGTATCAGCAAATATCATTGTGTGCAAAATGAGAGTACATTTTTGGGAAAAAAATCCATATGTGTACAGGAATCAAATTCTTTGGCCTAACTCTAACAAAAACCCTAGGGCCAAAATAAAAACTAATTTGTTACGTGTAGACTTTGAAGGAGATACATATGTCAATTTTCCCCACATTTCATTAAACCTACCACTGACTTAAAGGTGGGTGTCCCAATTATGGTCCTAATTTTCATGTCTCTCCCCCCCCCCACCATGGAAGCATAACCAAAAAAATCTCATTACAGATTTTAAGTTAAATCAGACAAGCTGTTTGGATAGTAGAAGCAAATATGTGTATTAACCCATAGGACAGTGTGTGGTTTTTGGAGACGTCTGTGCAGGGGCGTAGCTACCATAGGGACAGGGTGGACAAAGTCCACGGGCCCCGAGAGGTTAGGGGCCCAAGAGATTGAAGAAAAAGAGAGAGGGGAAGGAGAAAGAGAAACGGAAAGAGAGAAGAGAGAGAGAGAAGGGTGGGAGAGAGAGAAGGAAGGAGAAAAATTATTTGCAAATTTTCAAAACGGGGCCTAATGCCACCATGCTGTATTTATTGGCCCTTCTAGAATGCCTGATACCGATATGTGAGAAGCCCTTTTTTAATGCAAATACAGGCAAGTCTGCATTTAATAATTATAATTTACCAGGGCCCTTAGATACCAAATCAAAATTCAGACCTGCATGCTACTCATTAATGTCTAGCACTTTAAAGAGGGCCCTTATCGAAAGCAGTGCTGGATCACTGGTTGAGGTTACCCTCTATAAAGAAGTTTTGATATAATAATGCACTAGTTTTTCTAGAATGAAGAATTGGGGCCCCTGAAAGTTCTAGAGAAAACAAATTTGGAGAAAAAGAAAGGCCATGGAGGGGCCCTTGAAGACTAAAGCATACTTTATTTTAGCGTGGATTCAGTGACACGAGTTATGGGTCCCAAGATGTCTTGTTGTGTTTTTTCTTAAATTTTCGACACTTTTCTTGCAATATTTGACACAAAGGTGAATGCTACTTATTAATGTCCAGCACTATTTTTCTATTTAATGAGGAATTAGGGCCCCGAACGTTCTAAAGAAAAACGAGAGTTTGGAGAAAAAGAAAGGCCCTGGAGGGGCCTTTGAAGACTAAAGCATACTTTAGTTTATCTTGGATTTGACCCGTGTTATGGGCACCACGATGACTTGTTGTGTTTTCTCCTAAAGGTGCAACGAGAGATTTGGAGGCACCCAAATATTGTGTCATGTCATATGTTGGCATGTTTAGACCCACTTCTTGCCCTATATGACAAAATGGCAATTCAGCCATGAATGCTATTCATGAAAGTCTAACACTGGTTTCTGCAGAAATGGGGAATTGGGCCCCGGATATTAAAGGGCCCTTAAAGATTGAAAGAAGAGAAAAGGAGAGGGAGAGTCATCTTTAACCCGTGTTTCATAAAATTTGAAACTTCTCAACATTTTCGAGGTAGGAGCTCTCAAAGTTTTATATAAGCAGTTTTAGCTCTTGTTCATTCATTTGAATTCATGCAAATGTATATTGAAAGAAAGAAAAAAATAAGCAGTGGTATGTATGCCGAGATAAGTTGAAGAACGTTTTAAGATCACAAAATTGTAACAAAGCACAAGCTAAAGAAAATTTCAAAATGACTTGTCGTACCCAGATTTAAATGCATAATAAGAGAATAAGGTATGTATGTGTGTTTTTTATTGTTAATTACAGTGATTCCAATTGTTGCCAAATAAAGATTGTTATTTCAGTCTTTGTGGCTGCGTGTTGTATAGGTGATGGGTGCGATGCTGCATGTGGGGCATATGATTGAGACTGTTGAACTTTGATCCAATTATTCGAGCACACATAGGGGCCCCAGTTGGTTTTGTTGTCCACGGGCCTCGAAAATGCTAGCTACGCCACTGTGTCTGTGTTCATAACATCAAGAGAAAATATTTCCTAGGCCATAAATTTCATTGGGATAATGAGAAAAATGTGAACTTCTGACACCTAAATCGCAATTTTAATGGAGTAAAGGGGATGGGATGGAAGGGGGGCAGACGAGGGGATGGGATGGAAGGGGGGGCAGACGAGGTTGTCGATTGGATCACCCACCTTATAGTGTGTTATATATACATGCATTTGTGTGATGTAGTACTTTTTGGATTCGTGGAACGAATCCCTACAAACGCTTCAGCTGGTAGACACATTTCTGCTGGTAGACACATTTTCGCTATTTTAAGTAAATACCTCCTTGTCAGGCTC
>JAMKCH010087256.1:0-10601 GCA_023653785.1 Ophioderma brevispina | reverse complement strand
CTACATGCAAGATAGCCTTGTTCAAGGCAGTCTGAATATGAATATATCGCCAGCGAACTATTGTAAAGCAGTAATAATTTTAACCAAACGCATTTTCATACTTAACAGTTAAAATCACAGCCATAGCTATTTTAGTATCCGGATTCCAACACAGGTGTCTGCGGTTTAGCTCGCCAGCTCGGTCAGACAGCCTTGTTCAGATTGTATTGCCGGTTTTTATGTATTTCAAGAAATATTTTTCGTGATTGCGAAAATGTCTTCCCGGGGTTGTTTTTCATATATGGGCGTTTATGAGTTATTTGAATATATGTGGCCAATCAATAATGCTCTATTCCTTACTGACATGTACGGGCGACGTTGTTGTCCAATGAAGTAGTAATAATGAAACCTCAATTGTAAATACGTATTGTATCAGAAATAAAAGGGATCAGAAATAAAAGGGACCAAGTTCGTGTAGTTTTGTCAGTTACCTTGTTTCTCATCTTTCTACTTAAAGCTACAAAAGGGTTTATAATGATAACAATATACAGGAATTTAAAAATAAGATTATATGATGTTAATTGAGAAAAAGTCTTGGAAAACAACGATGCTAATGATGCTATGACAGATTTATGGAAGTATTCACTAAAATGTATAATGAATGTATTCATGTATTTAATAGGGTTATAAACGAGAATCCCATTCTAGAAGTTTGGGGAAGAAGGTTTGAAGATGTTTTTCTATAGTTCGAAGGGTGCTGAATCATAATTTTTGGATCCAACCTCTGGAAAATGTGGTGAATTTTTGTAAAATAAGGGTGTAAAATTAGTACAGGGGTAACTTTGAAATCAAGTCAAATTGTGTTTAAGTGTACACCAATGTATTTGTCTCATTATAAGAATTAAAAAAGGTATATAGGTTCTGACCTTTAGTTAAACAGGTACAGCCCTATTAAGGTTCAAGGTCATCCTGGGGGTAAACGTTACCCAGGGTACCGATTTTGTTGAAACTGGTGTCAAATTGTTCGTCTTGCCTTATTTTACAATGTTTGGCATTTGGTTTCGTAATTAGTGGGCAAAATATAACAAGGGTCTACATGGTCTATAGGGGTCATCAAAACTTTACCTCGATTTGTATACAGAGCTGTCACCTAAAGAATTGAAATGTATCTGTATGATCTGCTTATCTGCTTCAGTATGACCAGGGTAATAATTTGACACCGGTTTTAACAAAATCTGACCACTGGATTTTTTTCCCCAGAACGACCTTGAACCTTATCAGGGCTGTAGCCGTCTAACTAAAGGTGGAAACCTATACAAACCATACATTTTTAATCCTTATAATGAGACAAATACATTTGTGTACATTTGAATACAATTTGACTTGATTTCAAATTTACCCCTGTACTAATTTTACCCCCTTATTTTACAAAGTAAAATAACGAGAGAACTTGGAAAGACTATTTATAACATTATTGGATGTGGAAAAAATAACAAGGTTCAATCAAAATTTTAAAAATGAGGATGGAAGTTTTATGTCCAATCCACTGAGTTAAATGAGTTAAACAACTTCTTTGTTAATATAGGACCATATCTTGCTAGGAAAATCAAGAAAACTGGAAAAGAATATCCGGAATATCTTTACGACCCACTGCAAAGGAGTATGTATATGAATCCAATATATCAGATACTGAAAGCATAAAAATGGCAAAGGTAATACCAATTTACAAGAGGGATGCTGAATTATTTTAAAATTATTGTCCAGTGTCACACTCTAACTTTTGCAACGGATAATCATAATTTAGTTGTGTACAAATGATTGAACAATTTGTTGAACTCTACTGATACTATCATGTAGCCAAAATAACTTTGAATAAATCTGTTTATGTAAACTGCGAATAAGTCATATATGTTTTATAAAATGACCTTTGGTGTTATTTGGGTCAAAGCTGAAGGCACATACTTTTCAGTTCTTATTATACAGATACATATAAACTGTATGTGCTTGTATTTTCGGGACAACTATGTATTAGTGACACTAACACTTAGTTGTCCCAAAAATACAAACACATATTATTTATATGAAGAGCTGTAAATTGTCTGGTAACAATGTACAAGCATTTTCCCATAATGCAATTAACACATATGGCCATTTTATGAGATATATAATGTAATATAAGCAGTGTTTGTAAACTGGTCTTTTCAATGTTCGTTTGGCTCCAGAGTTGTATTAGAATAAAACAAATGTGTCAACCAGTTGTACATAACTACATTACCCTTTGTAAAATTTAGAGTGCAGTATTGCCCCCCCCCCAGGGTATTGCCATGCTTTTCACAAATCCTCGTCATACTAGTGTTCAACAGATGCGTACACTTTATTGATAAAGAAAAATACACGATGATCAGTATAGATTTCGATCAAATCATTCTACATATATGGCAACAATTGAACTGGTAAATAAAGTATGTAACGCAGTAGAAAATAATGACTGGATACACTTGGAATATTCCTAGATTTATCGAAAGCTTTCGATAAATCGACCATTGCATTTTACACCACAAACTTAAGCACTATGGTTTTGGTGGCATTGTGTATGACTAGCTTAAAAGTTACTTAAGTGATAGAAAACAATACGTTAGAAAAGTAGAAAAAAATACTTTGTGGTGTGCCGCAAGGCTCTATCTTAGGCCCTCTTCTGTTCATTATTTATGTTAAAGGCTGACTCAGAGATTTCGAAATACAATTTGTTGTGTGGTAATTAAAAATAGTACACTGGAACTAAAAATAGTCATCTAAAATGCTGAATTCCTATAGAGATGAATCGGATTTTTCGTTTTTTTGCAGTAAACATTTATGCACAGTTTAACAGTGCCATAGGATACCGTGTATAACGAAAATTCCGGATCCGGAATTTTAAAACAAAGTTGTTATTTTCTATATGAAGAACATTGATTGGAGCTTAGTTATTTCACACAGTGATTTGTATATGGACAAGCATTATGTATATGCAAAAAACACGATTTGTTTGAAAAATGAGTGCGCCGTCATCTGAAAATCTCTGTGTCAGCCTTTAATGACATCGTAAATACCTTTAGTATTTTAGATTTTGTTCTATTTGCTGACGATGTATTGTATTCTGACGATGACATTGCAAGTGTATTAGGTCTAATTAACTCAAAGCTTTTGGAAATAAGTAATTGTTTTAAAGCAAATAAACTATCTGTAAATGCTAGTAAAACAAATTATATGTTACTAGTAACTCCCTATAGAACATCAAAAATATAAAAACTAAAGGACAAAACAAGTCATCGACAAGATGTTTATGATGGTGTTGAAAATGATAAGCATTCAGATGATAATTTGTTTTCAAATGATTGCCTTTTCGCAATAAACATAATCCAAAAAATTAGATAGTATTAGATGGGATTTTTTTTAAATCTCTCTTGGAAATAGACCGTATTCAATATGACGTCAGCCACCAGACATGTTGGTGGACAAGATGCATACATTCCAGGACTACAATACATTAAGCTGTCAATCGATCCATGTTAACGATTGCACAGGGATCATTGACAGGTGAATGTATTGTAGTACTGGAATGTGTCTATCTTGTCCACCAACGTGGCTGGCTATTGAATACGGTCTATACTACATTGATGGCATATCAAAGACCATATCCAGAAATACTGGCATCTTAAATAAGCTTTATCGAATACCGGATAATTGGAGTAATGCTGTTATCATCCTTCTTCATAAGAAATGTAGTACCACAGACTTAGGCAACTACCGACCTTCTATCCAATGTGTACAAACTTTTCACCAAAATCACCACCAACAGAATTACTGCTACCTTGGACTTCAACCAACCCCGAGAACAAACCGGATTTAGAAGCGGATTCTCTCACTATGAGTTATGATATGCCCATCCACCAACGACACAGTTCAGTGGGTTGTACTTGTACATACATTGACATGAACTGACCTTGTGTGAACTGGGCATCATATATCATACGCAAAAACCAGGGAGTGTATTTTCAAAACTACACTGGTGAATGGAAGGCACTGAACTATGCCAAGGGAACTGAGATTTTACCAGCTCATAGTGTCTACCACAGATCACCTACATGTAGTTAATCGGCTCATAGAGAAAGCTAATGAATACCAGCAACCATTATGCCTGGCTTTTGTAGACTACGAAAAGGCTTTTGACAGCATTGAAACACCAGCTGTACTTCAAGCACTGGTTGACCAGGGAATCGAAAGCTCATAATGTCAACGTAATCAAGGACATATATAGCAAAGGAACAGCTACCATCCGGCTATATTCTGAGAGTAACAAAAATCAACATTCAACAGGGGTACGATAGGGAGACACTATGTCGCCCAAAACTCTTTAATGCAGCCCTGGAAGTTATCATACAAAAACTTGAATGGGAAAGTAAAGGGGTCAACATCAATGGGGAGTTCGTAGCTACCTTAGATTTGCAGATGACATTGTGATCTTTGCTGAGAACCGTGATGATCTGGAATCCATGTTGCAGGAAGAGGTAGAAGAATATGTCTACTTGGGTCAAGTAGTGAAAATGAACCACAACCACTTTGACGAAGTTAGGAGAAGAGTAAGAGCAGGATGGAGTGCTTTTGGGAAGTATGCGGAGCAACATGCTACTGTGTCTTAAAAGGAAAGTCTATAACCAATGTGTACTCTCGGCCATGACGTACGGCTCTGAAACTTGGTAATTGGGCTATGACTCAGAAAATGGAGCAGAAGTTGAAGATGGCTCAGCACAGCATGGAAAGGAGCATGCTTGGAATCACTAAAAGAGATCGAAAAACAACTGAGTGGATCAGAAGCATGACAAAGATCACCGACATCATCCAGACTGTGAAACAAAAGAAGTGGGCCTGGGCTGGTTAGTGGTTACCTAGCTAGAATATCAGATGGAAGGTGGACCAAGCTGCTTATCGAATGCATACCAAGAAATTGCACTAGGCACCCAGGAAGACAGAAAGTTAGGTGGAGAGATGAAATTACAAAATTTCTTGGGTGTGCCCTTGATGAGAAAGACATGGGATAGATCAGAGTGGCGTCACCTTGGAGAGGCTTCACCCTGCAGTGGGTCGATGATGGCTTTCGATGATGATGATGATGATTAAATAAGCTTAAAAATTTTGTTCCATACTCGTTGTACTGCACTTTAATTTTACCATATGTAAATTACGGTATCTTGGTATGGGGTAACACTTGTAAAAGTTATGTAGACGAAATACACAAGCTTCAAAAGTGGGCATTAAGAATTAGTAAGTATATCAAATAGTCACTACCGTAGTCACTCTGCACCTTTGTTTTCTCGGTATGGTATACTCAATGTGTACGACACCTATACGCTTGAATTGGGAGTATTTATGTACAGGCATTTTACCAAGCAAGTGCCTCAAACCTTTGATGATTACTTCAAAGCACAAGGTGATATTCTTGACTACAATACTAGAAACTTGGATGATTACAGTCTTATCAAAAATAAAAAAGCGTTCTCTAATCAAGCAATTCGAGTTTCAAGTCAAAGGCAATGGAATAAGCTCAGCAGAAACTTCAAAACTTCTCAGTCAGACAATTTAGATCTGGTTACAAATCACATCTGATCTCCTCAAAATGGTCTCCTCGGTCATTTTCCTTATATCGTGTACTTCTTGTATTTTTGTATTTTATATTGTTTGTATCTTGATTTTTTGATATGGAAATAAAATTTGAATTGAATTTGAAATTGAATTGTTATAATACACATAGATCGTCGTAGATGACGATTCAGGTGTATCCCCATATGTTCTTAGTATGGGGGGCAACTGGGTTGCCTCAGGCCTCCCCTATTAAGAACAACGGGGCATCAACTGGTTTGTCTTTCTCTTCTTCTATCTCTTGATCACAATTAATTTATGTTTATTTTTTTCTATTTAAATTATTCTCTTAAGTTATTATGAAATTGTGTATAATTGATGTATAGTTGTTTTAATAAGAATTTTATCTATTGTACGTGTGTTTGTTGTTTGATTATTGCTTCTTTTTTCTAAGTGAAGCGCCTAGAGGCCTCTGCATTAGGTGCTATGTGGGCCACCAGCATAGCTGGTAGGACCACTTAGTAATCCGCTGTGCGTATGCTTGTATGGCTCTGTGTATTTATGCGTGTATGTGTCACTAAAATGTTAATTTTTTATGGAGCGGCTCACAGTTTATATTCTTTGAATATAGAGATCGCGAAAGCCCAGAACCGCGAAATTCTACTTACTATTTTGGTTTGTCACTAGAAAGGTCATATTCTGAACATACAGCTGTTTTTCTCCAAATAAAACAAGATAATTTAGTATTTACTTTTAGATTGTAAACATACTAGAGACTTCCACATCCCTTAAAAGGTTTCTTTCAAAAGTTACATCAAGATTTATGTTTCTGAAAACTTGCAAAAACATAAAATATTATATTATCTTATTAAGGAAATCAGGATATTATAACACAACTAATTAGATAAAAAAGGGTAGCGCACCTATTGCAATCTTGTCTGTATTTCAAACAATAGAAAATACCTAGCTCTAACCATGCTAACTAGGTCACCACGATTCCTAACAGGAAATGAGGATTGATGCATGCAATGCATTACAAAGTAACCTAAAACACATTCACACTAAGGTTATCAAACATCTACTTCAAAACTAGTTTAAGTTGAGAATGAATCAGACAAATTACGTATTTATAAATCCTTTAAGTCTTTTGTGATCCCAGGAGCCCTATTTATCTTCAGCTGTGAGCTTCTTTTAAAGATTTCAGATAGACTTTAGCTAAATATAGGCCTATAGATAATTGATCACTATCTTGTCCGTTGTAGTTACATTTTGTCAGTGAAACAGTTACTTCCAACTATATTCAAATCAAACACAAAGTTCTTTTGAGCATTAGATCGGACAATCTTGCCCTATGACCGATGTGTATTTTTTCTCTCGAAAACCAGTAAACGTCCATTCAGACGAGGGTCTGTTTACATGCCTCTTGAGTAAAATTAAATAGTAATGCAAAAATTATAAGAATTATGTTGTGTACGTAATACGTAAATAGCGAAATGGTGTTGGTGTTCGTTTGAGAAAAACAAAACATTGCACGAAGACAATTCTGGAGTTCAGAAAAACAAAACAAAACATGAAGTACATATTAGATATAACTACTTAAACGAGCATTTCGTGATCCCCAGCCTTGTCTCCCCGACATACTTCAAAGAAATCGAGATTTTTATATATTCTGAACCGCTGGCCCAAGTATAGCAGCAGCATCGATCTAATCTATAAGAAATTCGTAATTTTGTATTTTCTGTCCGTAAACGGACAGAAATTACAACATAGTGGCCTATGGAGCAGTGCGATACAACTAATTCGTTCATAACATCACAATAAATGTGTCAGGATCACAAAATGCACCTTTGAAGAGACACGAGGATATTTCCAGAAAAATGCGCCCCAAAAGATCACACAAGACTCGTGACAATAACTGGTATTGTTAGAGTACCCTCATTTTGTTATTAAAAATATTATTTTATTTCTCTATTTTACTTGAGAAAAGATTTCTCACAGAGAAAGTACTTAAAGCTGATTCAGAGATTTCCCGGGAAGGGCGCCCTCAATTTTCAAAAAAATTGTGTTTTTGCATATATATAATGCTTGTCCATATAATAATCACTGTGTGAAATAACTAAGCCCAAATCGAAGTCCTTCATATAGGAAATCACAACTTTGTTTAAAAATTCCGGATCCGGAAATTTTGCTATACACGGTATCCTTTGCACTGTTATACTGTCGGGTATACTGTACATAAATCTGCACTGCATGAAAACGAAAAATCCGATTCATCTCTAACTTTGGAATTGAGCATTTTAGGTGAGAATCTGTATTTCTAGGTGACTATTTTTAATTACTACACAAAAATATATATTTCGAAATCTCTGAGTCAGCCTTTAATTGCATCGTACAAGAGAAAAATGGAAATCCCTTGGTGATTATGTTTATGCTTTAGAGAGAGCACATGTGACCCAGTGGAAAACGCAGGATTCATGAACCATTAGGTTAAATAAATAAAGATAAATTTCGACATTTGGGCCATTCTTCGTGTGTGACAGTAATTAGCACATCAATAACTTTTGAAAGAAGAAAGATCTAAACAATTTATTTTGTATAATGGAAGGTACATATAAACTGGCTTTTGACATGAAATATGTACATTACTGAGACAGTGGTTTTCTAGAAATAAATACTTCTTTGTGTTTTTGGTCACGTGTGTGACATGCTAAAGTCAATTAAAATTCTTTGTTAATTACTTGTGAATTTCCTATAAATTTGTAATTTTTCAACATAATTTTGAAAATTGAAGTCTACGCAAGACTTTAGGCAGTATTTCAAACAAAAATGAATAGCTAATCAATGTAAAACTAAAGAAGCAAATCTCACTTTTTTATCCCAAAATATTAAACACGTTCATTTAGGGTGTTTGAGTTGAACATATTGTTTAAAAATATCATGCAGGAAACTTGGAAGGATGGTTAACGTGATAATGTAAAGAAATTTGCAATACCATTAACTTCATTTTTTTAAAGAATGGCGCATTTATATAGCGCCTTTCACAAAATATCAAAGCGCTTTACATTTATTTCCCTGCCACTAGAATATGTCAGCTGCCTTACAAATGCCCAAGGCATACTCATACGTTTGGGGGCGCTCAATTGACTATATTCCTAACAGCTCTGTTGTGCCGAAACACCCGGGTGCCGAAATACCCGGGTGCCGAAGTTCTGTTGTGCCGAAACACCCGGTGCCGAAATACCCGACTGCCGAAGTTCCCTCCTCTCAGAACTGCCGAAGTACCCGGGCATTCGGCAGAGGAGAAGGGAAGTGGAAAATAACGTGCTGTTGATGTGTAGAGCACATGTTTACCCATTTTTCGTGATTTTATGGACAATTCTACAATGAAACTCATTAAAAATCAGACTTTTGGCATTTAGGAACAATCCTGTATGTAATAGTAGACGTAGATACGATCTTGTAACGCCAAAAGCACCCACATAGACCCCATGAAGAAGAATTCCCACGTTCGTTTAGCAAGGTAGCCGAATTCGGAAACAATGTATATACATATGGCTCCCATTGCAAAGGTCCCCTTTATTGATTAGGCTGGTTGCAACACGGGTTATGTTTAGAGTTGGGGTTATAGGGCCTATAGGGCCGGGAGTTAAGATTAGAGTTAAGAATTAGGTTAGGGTTTGGTTATTAGGGTCCGGTGCGTGAGTACAAATATTGGCATTTTCTACCCCGGTTTTCTACTTGAAAAATAAGGGGTTATATGATTTTATTTTTTTCTGATGGGGGGGGGGTTATGTTAAATTTATTATTCAGTAAACCAAGCACCTATCTGCATATCAGCAGTAGGCCTAAATCATATGATGTACCTAATTGTGTGTGTGGGATGGGTGTGTGGGTTCTATGCAATAGGGCCTATGTAACTTTACATTGGGGTTATTCAATTTTCCAAACACATCTTTCAATTCCTGCGACCCCTCCCTTGTAAATAATGAACGGGCCCTAAAATTATTAGTTTAAAGCTAATCTTAGCCTGTCGTACGAGCTGAGTCACTGAACACTTATTTCGTGTCATCCTGTGTCTGTACAGCCAATAGACATAAGAACTTAGTTACATCTAACAACCGCACGCTGTAATAAGGATCCCTCTGTGCCGAACTACTGGGATAACCCATTGTTTCGGCAAGTAACCCTGCCGTTCGGCAGGGTAATGACGTAGCCCGCATTTTCGGCACGAATAATTGCCGAAACACCGGACGTTTCGGCAGATACCCCTGCCGTACGGCAAGGTCATCTGCCGAAAGGCCGGGCGTTTCGGCATAGCCCGGTGTTTCGGCGCAGCAGCTCCCCATTTTTCACCTGGGTGGAGTGAGGCAAGCGAGGTAAAGTGCATTGCCTAATTGCACAACACATTGGCCTCAGTGGGACCAAAGATAATCTATCTTAACCCAGGAGTGCAATGGTTTTGGGGTGTATAATAATTATAATAGGGCTGTTTTGATATTAGAGTGTATCGGTGCGCATGGCTACAGAGCGCATAGCTCTGTAGCCATGGCGCGTATGTTCAAGGGTATTATGTTTAATAGAGATTTCTTTTGCAGGGGAAGTTTCTGGAGTTTTGAGTTATGCACAGGTAATTTAACAGAAGCATGATTGATGTGAACTTCATATTTTTTTCTTAATTTATCATGATATTACTAAGATCTTTTGAACAAAGGTTTAAGAGATGATTTTTTAATGTCACTGGGACCGAGACTGCCATAGTAAATGCATGTAGCAGTTTCACAAATTACCATCCCCAATCGTGTCCTACCCTCCCTGTACAGAACCACATGTATAGTCTCACATCTTGATCGATTACGCTGTGACAACAGAGATACAGAATGCTTGCTGCTTTGCCGTATTGTAGTTATAAACGGTAACGAGATGAATAGTTTGGTGTCACGTGTCAGGTACCAGGTCACGTGTCAGGTATCAGATATCAGTTTGCTCTTCGGGGGCGACCGATATAT
>JAMKCH010087255.1:0-11322 GCA_023653785.1 Ophioderma brevispina | reverse complement strand
GTGGGAAAACAATAACAAATTACCCTTTGGGCAATAACATAACTATCATCTACCTAGATAAGCATGAAATTTACTGCCAAGTGGTTATCAGACTAGGCTGCAAATGCAATGCCTCTCTAGGCCAGCATTGATAATGCATGGCTTTCAGTTTTCACACAGCATGCATCTACATTGTAGGACAACAGACAATTCAGCATAATCTTTGCCTACCGATACAATTCATGCCAAAAACACAAAAGGCCGAACAAAATGCCCCAAAACGCAACATCTGCTCAGAATTTTCAAAATCCACAACAAAACTTTTCAGATAAATGTCATTACTTGCATACCTGCGAGTTTCAAAAGAATTGGACAAGACATGAGAGACTAGTTTATGAGAGAACATTGGGTTTCCTACTCTAATTTGCTACGTGATGACAATAGCCTATATTATAGGCTAAAAATTGAGCTATACTACGTGAATAAAAAAAAATTGTGCAAGGAATAAAGATGATCTTGACCTTAATGCAATCAATATATCATACATTTGTTGATGTTTTTATAAAACACATCTAATATACTTGCAAATGTTGAAAAAATGAAAGAAATCAATTAAATAATAAGCCAGATATGACCAAATTTGTAAGCACACCCCTTTTTTCGCCATTCCTATGGGATTTACACACATTAAACTTGCGTTTGTGAGAATGTACAATATCAATATCATGATGCCTTTGTCAATTTAATGCTACATTTTCTTAATTATTTCAACTACGGATTAATCAACGAATTTATTTATACCAATGTGCCAACTGATATGACGAATCCAAACAGCAATTCACCTGTTGCTGAGAAAGAAAACAAGATCTTCCCATTGTTTAGGATATTGCAAAGAGTTTAGTCCCTTTAATTGGCATAACTTGTATCTATACCTGGATTACAGTAGTAGTGTTGATACCCATTTCATTTACACATCAGGATTAATTGGATGAGATATTGTGTGAACATTAAATTCTTTTCGAAGATCAATGAAGGAGATTATGGCTATTCATAGATCAATTAAACAAAATAGCATGGGTCATCATTACTTTCATATAATGCTATGCCCCGTATATCGTACATTGACGTATTCTTGCTTAACTGTGTAAATCCCATTGGAATGGAGGAAAAAGGGGTGTGCTTACAAAATTGGTCATATCTGGCTTATTTTTTAATCGTTTTCTTTCATTTTTCAACATTTGGAAGTATATTAGATTTGCTTTATTTAAACAACGAGAACTCTATGATTCAGTGACTTTATCAAGGTCAGGGTCATCTGCAACCGTTGCACAATTTTTTTTGATTCACGTAGTATTACATTAGATTTAGAGCAGTCTGGCAGTTGGAACATTTGACCCCCATAGTAACTTCACCACTCTCCTGGGGCTACATGCAGCAACGGGTCTCCGGCAGACATTCATATTTGCAAAAGTTATATTTTTCTCTGAATTTTCCCGTGTTCAGATATTGGTATCTCGTTCGTTTGATCAAACCCTTCTGGGCTGATGCTCTATAATCTTTAGATAATTTGATGAGTTTAACTCAATGTACATCAGTAACTCCTTAAAACTGTGTTGATATTATTGTAAGTACAATAAGAAAAGACAACAGAGCTGTCAATTTGATATTATTCCTCGCTAAATACTGATCAAAAACGCAAATTCAGATATTCTTGGTTACAAAACAGAATATTATGCAACGTAGTTTGACAGTGTAGATTCCTTCGAAAACAAATGTTGCTATTGGAATTATTTTTCATCCTACCAATTCCCACATTTGGCTCAGAATCATAGACAATGCGTGAATCTGACAAAAACAGACTATATGGCTTTCAAAATAAATGTATCCGATCAATCTTGACAGTCGCCCTCCTCGACAAAAGAAAAATGACTTCACCAGAAACAGAGTCAATATCTCATTCTCCGTCAATGCTATTATCTGCCGACGACGACGACTGAAATGGGCAGCGCATGTCTTCAGGATACCTCACATTCGGCTTCCTTCCCGAGCCTACCTGAATAAGCTCAGCAAATCAAGACCACCAGACTTCATACCTACCAGATAGAAAGACCAAAATCAAACGACATGGAATGACCAAACAGGAAGCTGCGGACAAAGAAAGACTAGAATGCGGGACGCTTAAGCGGCATGCAGAGAGACACAATTGTCCTTTACACCTAAAGTCAAGAAGCGGTACTCTAAAATCTCATGCGTCAAATGAAACCGTAGCATAATGAGAAAGCAATTCACCATGAAAAATCTGCTACTTATCCAGATTATATCCATTAGATTGATGTGATGTGCGAGTCATTATGATGGTCCAACCTTATTATCTGTACAGACACCAACAGAGGGAACCGTTGTATTGCCGAATTCCACTACCAAGATGTCATCTAATCCATCTTCTCAACCTTTTGCCGAGCTCATCATGAGCAGAGAGCACTTGGCGATTTGAAGGCCGAGCATCGGTTGGATTATAGATTATCCGGGTAAATTATGAATGATACTTTAGGCTACACGACTAACCTCGCTAAAGAGCTGGGACAAAGATTATCACGGCTGAGTTTTTAACATTTTTGAATGAGGACGGAGAAGAAGTTGCAGTGATCCAGGATAGGGCATTTCACTTTGCCTTTTGTGGCTTGTGAGCTATTTCTTTTGATGAAAGTTTTTACATTGTAACTAAGACAAAAATGAGCATGCGTGTCTAGCAATCAGGAAAAGGTTGCAGAGACTTCCGATAACAGATTGGGCAGTTAATGCAACTATATAATTTTCTAAATTTTGCAAAAATACCGGTGTTAAGTTCAAAACTTACAGGTATAATTACAACCTTTTTATAGCTTTTATATCTTTAATCCGTAATGCATTACTATTTCAATTACCTTCCCTAACATTAAATGAAATAAGCAAATAAAAGAAATTGATAACTAATCGTACCTCCACATATTTGTCCTGTCCATGCAGAAGGACACGTGCATATATATTCATTTCCACTTTCGGAACACACGCCCCCATTCAAGCATGGGCTCGGATCACACGGTGTGGCCAAAACTAGAAAAAAGGAACTCATTTTAATATAAAAGCTTAGACATATTTTGCTCTGTAAAATCGTGGCGAATTGATTGAACATACGAGTGACTACTTTCCACTAACGTAAACTCGAAAACAAGACAATTACCTGACATTAAAATGTTGTATTTTTAATGCAAAAACGAAAAGAACCAGAAAATCACACAAGAACATCAATATGAACAACAAAAACAAAAGAAAGATCAAGAAAAAACAGTGGATTTCGACGGATTCGAACCGACAACCTTTGGTGTGATAATTATAAGTTGATAGTACTCGTAGAGCGCCAGATTGAATCTCCAAACACTCGTCATTTTTATGGTAGTCCTAAAACTCTTTGTCGCCCCTCCCTAAAAAATCCTGGTTACGGGCATGAAAATTGCGTTACGACATATCAAAAAATCAGAATTTTTCGTCAAAATTTCGCTTTTACGTGTTCAACCAATGACGACGTCAAAATTTGGGATTCCTGAGGCGCGTGTCGAGGGTGAAGCCGAGCGGAACAGATCCCCATGAGAGGGTGCTATTCCTTGAGGAAAGGCTAGGCGGCTACCGCCTTGTACGCATTAATATCGCTTATTTTAAGAAAACTAGATGCAGTGCCGATATAAAAACAAATTCCTACATGAGACAGGACTCCAATGCCCCAAATTCTTTTTTGGGGGTGGGGGGGGGGGGTAATCCTCTCATGAAAACATCAAAGACACTATCGGTGATCCCGAAGGAGTGAAAATATTTGAAAATTGCAGGGGTAGTTTAAAAGTGAAGGTTAAGTCTGTACAATTCTCCTAAATTATTTTCTCCACCGGAAAGATTGTCAGAAAAGAAAGATGTGAATCACCATTTAATTACGTGTTGCAGTTAAGCTCTATCCCTTTTCAGTCCTGGCACCATTCTTAATACCATGCTGCTGATTGGCTCAAGAAATCACATACGTTCCATTGTAGGTTATACACCCCTAACCTGGCTGCCGTAAGGATCAAAAATCTTGGATGGACTACTTTCTTGCATGGCATCTAGAAAAAGTGCTTTAAAATGTCCGAAAATGCACTAGTTATATTAAGAAAGTGATGAAATTTCATGATTGACATGGTAGACTGGTATGTTTTCTCAAACTAAGCGGCATTTGGCCAGTGAATTTGAGGCAATTTACTCCGCGGTTATCAATTTCACATCGATTTGCAAATTACTAGCTTTGGCGACTATAGAGAATCTTGGGTTGCCGGTCTGACATCGGGCAAGTTTGGTGATTCGTAACTAAAAAATTTTCTGATCATCATATGTTCAAAATTTGGTTATTTGGTGATTTTAGCTTGTACTTTGGGGTAATGTTGTTTAATTTCCTCTGTGAGAGTTTTAAATGTGAAAGAAACATGCTCAAAGTTGTCGTTTTTCCCCATAGACTACTGTGTATAAGTGAGTTAGTGGTGTGTAACCTGACAATCGACAGATATGTACTTGGAACAGGATTTACACCATACACCATGCACTAAACAAACAAGTCACAAAACAAGTCACTTCTACAATTACGTTCCAACAGACACACTGTATAGCCTAAGACACTACATCGCTAAAATCAGAATCACAGACTATTACTATGATATCGAACTATAACACAGTAATAAATACGGTAGTTTCAAATTCTTACTGCCACAAATCTGTCCAGTCCACGCTTCAGGGCATGTACAAATGTAAGCCGATCCACTTACTGTACATACGCCCCCATTCAAGCAAGGGTTACTATCACACGGTGTGCTTTTAACTAGAAATACAAAGTGATATAGTGAATTATTGACGAAAATGCTGAACATATCACAAAACTATAATAAACACCGTCTTTCCTGTTACCAGACTTTTTATAGTGTAGCGGTAGAACCCATAGGCCCTTGAATATGACCTTGCACAAGAGTCGGCACAAAATGTTTGGATGGTTTCTAGGCAACATTGATCTGCTGATTCCAGATCTTGATGATGCAAGTTTGTCATCCTTGAGCATTTTGAGATAGGGAAGGGGGATATACAGGAGTAAAATCTGTAAATGTTTCATACATGGTTAAAAGTTGTATACACATGTTCAGCTGGTCCTAAGGATTAAAAAATTGTTATGGTTTGCTATATCTGGGACAATTACTTTTAACACAGTAAGCTTAAAATGGTTCCTGGGGTAGAATTTTGAGAATGCACAGATTCTTCTCAAAATAAGCTCAAATTCTTCATACTGTTGGATATTAATGTAAAATAAATGTTATACAGTTTACATGACATTAGGGCCCTATTTGAAGTATAATTATGGGTGATATATTGATCGGGCCCACGGGATATATGGGCGATCAGCACTCGAGCTCTGCTAAATACCTTTGAGCTGATTAACATAAAGCAAGTTAATATCTCCTGTTGTAACATGCCCATACGAACAATTTGACACCAATTTGAAACAAATCGGATCATTATATATATCCCCCCCCCCGATGACCTTGAACAGTTTTTAGTGTCGTGCATACACAAGAGGTTGTATATAGATATAGCAAACTACCGTATCCTTAGTACATTTTCTTAATCATGTTAATCTATAGGTTCATATGAACATGTTTATGCACCTTTTAACCCCGTATGCAACATTTACAAAATTTCCCCTGTCTCAAAATGCTCAAGGGTGCCAAAGTTGCATCATCGAGATATTTTAAAAATCGGCAAAACTTTCTTGTAAACAACTAAAGCTTTTGTGTTGCGTGTGTCGTCCGCTTCGCTTATAGGGCACAAATGAACCGGAAATTCGCTGTCAATTTACATCGAGAAAATTACGAAAGTTCAATATTTGTGCTTATTATGCGTTGGGATTTTTAGTTCAGATTTTGTTTCGTTTGTTTGTTCGTTTGACTTTGATTTACGTCCAAAATGATCTCTAAATTCACCTAATAAATGGAATTCCCATTAGGGAAATAATAATTTATGTTTGTGTTCCTCTAATCGGTTTACGCTTGAATGATTACAAAACTGAAAAAAATGTGTAGGTACAATCATTATTGGTTTACCGACGAATGCGTATATTTAGAGAGCGGTACATGTAAATGTATGAGAAAAATGGAAGCATTTCAATGGTACTTTCCCCTTAAGAGGTGTTGTTACAATTTCATTACAATTACAATATGTAATAGCTCAGCTAGACAAAGTAACCCATTTAAGGCATATAAAGAAGCATGATGAAACAGAGACAAGTACAAATGCAAAAGCAATGGGTTATTAGACAAGACAGACAAAGGAAGAGAGGGAAGGAAAGACAACTGATCGAGACACAAGTCCTTTAAAGTGACAGGAGGAGATTTTTTAAAGATACCAATTTCTCTCAAATTTCACTGCATCGGTTGTAGACCACCTACCGAGAACGTTTCGAAGGTTTATTAGACAAACAGGTGCAAAAGAAAACCGCAAACATTGTTGTGAACTTGCGTGTTATCGTAATCGTTCCCCATAGGAAACCATGCTTAGACTTTCTGTCGTGCACGACAGAAACTACTAAATCATCATCTTATTACATAAAGACGGCGTATTCGGCTTATTCACTTCAGGTGCGATCTAATACATTGGTAAGCATTCCAAATATGTAAAAAACCGGGGTTCGAGAAAAAATGGGGGCGCTTCTTCCTGGAAATCTCCTCATGTCTCTTTAAAGAAATTCAAATGGGACGGTTAAGAGGAGGGCGCGCGAATGACACCTTATTCGGCAGCTTCAAACGTGAGGTTAAAGAAGAGATAGAATGAACTGGAATAGGTATATATATATATATATATAGAGAGAGAGAGAGAGAGAGAGAGTGGAATATATAAGTGTGGAATAGAGTCTTGAGAAAATGCAGAAAAGCAATACTTACTCAGAATTCAAATGTTCTCGGAGATAAAATCAGAGAAGGAAATAAGGAAGATAAGTCAGGATGAGGAAGAGAGGTAGAGTAATAAAAGAAATGCTTTCTCCGAAAAGGAGATTCTGAAAAGTCTGAGAGAGAACAGGTTTGATTTTTAATGTATCACTCTATGACACAATTGAGATGTAATTTTTCACCATCTTGAATAGCTCTTGTATCATTTTGCTTATATACCAGATCATAGTGTTCATTAACGATGTTGGAAACCATCGACGCCAAGAACTCTATTATTTTGGACTTACAAAGAATATCGCATATGATAGGGTCATTTTTATTAGTGTAGTTCAAGGCGTGCTTTATCATTTTGCCTTTGTATCTACTATAAAATAACCATCTCGAGGGATAGCTCATTTTATAACATTAAACAATATGTTCTGATTTTACATGTATTCACACATCGGCTACAGTTTTAAAGTAAGAGTTTTTGTGCTTCCTTTATAGCTTTCCATCCGGGGGATTCAAAGTGGTCAACTCTAACTTGAAACTATACATGCCTACGGGTCTGAAACAGTTCTGAAGCAGTCTTCGGAAATATAGAAATAGCAAAATCATCAGATTTAAATGAAACACTAACAAAGACTACCAAGCGCGTTATTATATGCTAAGTTAATTCATGGTCGCAGTTCTGTAAAATACTATACCACCCTTACATTTACTTTCATTAATGCAATTTGTTAAAATTCGATCGTGAAAACAATTAAAAAAGGTTAGCCGGCGAAAGAAAGAGGTCTTCAACGTTGTGTCGTTGTCCACATTATTTAGATTGAAGAAAAATATGAGAAACTGCGTCGGTCGGACGGACACACTGAACAATAACAAGTGAACCATTATAGCAGTCAAGATAAAGTATTGGCTTCTGAGATCTTAAAAAATAAGCTACAATAAGAAATTCGTCCAAAGTTCAACAATTACTTCCAGATCAACACCAGCCCTTCGCGCTTCGGTACATGCTGGTATATGGTATTGTATTATTTTATAATACAATTTTTATAATAATTATAATATTATTTTCATAATATAATTTTTTGTTCTTTGAGAAGAAACAAGTACTACGCTCATTGTGAGTAACTGAACGCAGTAAGTGCTTCACGTCCCTTCCATTTTTTTGACAGGGGTATAAATTCTTTGGGTCATATAATAGTTGGTGTAAAGCATAGGCCTATTGACAGGTGACAGTATATCCGGCGACATGGAAAACGTAAGACAAAATGGCGTATTTCTATTTCATGCAAAGCGATGCTCATATGCGCAACAAGGACAATAACGTTTACAAACTAAAAACTCAACACCAACAATTCTAATTATTGGGATGAGGCAGGCCTTTATTTTATAGATAACGTACATGTAGAACAACGTTACCACATTTAAACGGATTGCACGGATAAACCACATATCACAATATGCTGTATATAGTGTCTAATAAGTCAGCACACGTAGCAAACGTTTTGTTTCCCCATTTTCAGAACGCAACGTAACTAACGAGAACTAAACAGATGTATTCGTTGAAAACAGGAAAAAGCAGACTCGTAATATTTCCCATCACCCAAGCTCCTATTTCTACCATCACACTGATAAACCTGTAATTTTCGATCCTTACTGCCACAAATCGGTCCTGTCCACGCCTTCAGACACATGCAAGTATATGAAGTTCCATGAAGCAAGCAGGTTCCCCCGTTCATGCAAGGGTTTGAATTACATGCTTCATATAAAATTCAAAGTGATTTGGGTGAATTATTACATGCTTCATATAAAATTCAAAGTGATTTGGGTGAATTATTGAAATATGTAAACATACACATCTTTTCCGTTGATCTTGTTAGATAATGGTTAACTTCTCTTTCGATCCATGCATACTTATTGCTTTATTGTGTCATATTCAATATTTTAATGCTGAATCAGTTGTTGGTAAGTTCAAACACAAACTTCCCTTCCCCTTTTGAGTTCAATTAGCACACTTACCTGAAAGTGATACTGAATTGCTTTGTATACCGTAATAGAAGTATTTATTACCACTGGTGTCCGTGACTTCGGCCGTAGCTCTGAAATGGAAAATATTTACAAGTTGTGACTAATTCGGAACTAAAGAAAAATGTAAATATTCAGTGGCGTAAGCAGAGGGGGGAGCTGCACCCTCTTGTGGGGATCCCTCCCCTTGCCCCCTTTGGAATTAATGATTTCTGTACAAGCGCCAATTTAAAGGTTCAACGAGAGATTGCAAATGACAGGTATCCCTAAAAAATGTGAATATTCTGATTTTTGCTCTATAATATAAAGCTTTCTATCAAAATTATCGCCTTGTGAAAGGATAAGCTGAGAAACATTTCTTTGGTACAAAAATTGTGAAATTTCTAATTTACTATAGGAGGAAATACTAAATTCAGCCTTTGTTTTATATTGATTGGATATCTACTTTTGTTTTCACTTTCGAGGTATTTCTGTAGTCAAATACAAGGTAAAAAATCTATTGGGGGTCTTATCTATATGAAATCACTACATACGACACAATGTATGGGTGCCCCAAAATCTCTCGTTGCACCTTTAAAGTGAAAACAACATATACTATACTGTACTCACAAACTTTAATATATGCTTGCCCCCTGAAAATAAATGTGCCAACTCACCCCCTCCCCCTCCCCGGCAGAAAATAGCTGGTTACAACACTGTAAATATTTCTGTAGCCTATAGGCCCGAGTGCATCAAATCGCGGAAAGTTACTAGTTTAGTAAGCCTACCTCGCTGCTACTCGCAATTTAGGGGGAAATTAACTAGCGTGGTAAATCGGAGTGCGTAGCTAGAGAGTAACTTCCGAGTAGCAAAGAGTAATTTAACATCATCATCCCCAACACCATCAAAGTTACGGAAAATAAACAAGATAAGTTGATGTCTTTCAGGTTCAGCAGTCATGAAAGTTATTCCGTTGAAAACACCAGCACACGTGAAATGTAAACAAGCCTTTTGTAATGCGATTCTTCTCGTTTCAAAAAAAATCTTTTTTACATGAAGAAGCTTATACGGTATCAGGGAATTCGTTGTAATACTGCTTTTGTGCGAGGCATATATCAAAATATTAATTCAGAAGGATGATTTAGGTTGAGAATTGTTTCTCGCCGAAAATATTTGTATTGTAGCACTATTTGATAAAACAACTCGCCCAAAAGACAGTACGTTCGTGGCGTGAATCGTGAAGTTGAAATAGTACTATAGAGTTTCAAAATTGTTCTTTTTGGGTTGGAGTCCTATGTAAGCTCTTTTTTTTTCTTGCTTTTGTTTTAAGCAACGACCAAGTACTCTTAAATAATATTTCGAGATTCACATTTGCTTTTTTTGCTTTTGATTAATTATTTTCATAGATATGTTTTAGATAGGTGTTTGTTGTTAATGCTATACCAAATAATATACCATTTATTATTATTATGTTTAGGCCCTGTTTTTATTTTTTATGATTGCACTATTGTATTGACAATGGTTGTAATAAGGTGCCTGAGCTGAAATCAACGTAATTTTCATACAAAGGCGATTTTTGTTGTGAAAATAGCGTGATATTTGGACAAGATGTCATGTACATGTCAGTGGTTATGTCAGAGGTCATGTCCATGTCCATTTTAGCTATTTCAGCTATTTTAAGGAATTTTGTATTTTGCTCGTGTCCCTTTGAAAACTCTCTTTTTAGTCAGAAGTAAAACAACATCCACATTATACAGGTTTTGATCAAGATATATCAATTCTGTAGTCCATTATCCGACTGATCTTTTTTCAAACTGTCGAATTGGGGTGTTAACCCTCGTCTTAAAAATTAGCTTTTTTGTAACACGGTTTACCAAAGGGGTGATTATAAAACGAGAATTCGTTATAAAACACGCGATCCCCGATGCTTATGATTCTGATACAAGTGGATAGCTATGGTCCTTCCTCTATTTAAAATAGTAATAAGCGGAAATCCAATTGTGCACTAAAAAAGTAGGAATATCAGATTTTCAAGCGGTCTTCAACTTTAAAAGATGGCAAATGGCTAGTTTTATATAAATATTGAGTTTTAGAGCCGTACTGTGCAAAATATTTTCAAAAATGTACTATAAAATATTCTTGGGTGGCAACCACCCCACCCCTTACTCATCGACTTTGACGCCATATACCCCAACCCCGGACGGTGCTATACCTTCACATTTTTTTCGCTAAGGGAGCGGTCATTATTTATGCCACGGGGGGAATGGAGGATTTCAACTTTTTTTCGGCAAAAATTTTCGCGTTCCCCCCCTCGCTTCCGTTCAAAAATTTCACGTTCCCCCCTTGATCATGCTGATTTCCCCATTTA
>JAMKCH010087254.1:5438-16659 GCA_023653785.1 Ophioderma brevispina | reverse complement strand
AATTGTTGGTTCACCCGAAAAAGAAACATAGTTGGCAAACAAAAAATCAGGCAAATTTTATGTTTTAATTAGGTCATACCTCCGACACACTGATGCAAATCCCTTGTAAAAACTTTTCCAGACATCTTAAATATTTACCAATATTAAGCCAAAAAATCTATATGTACTGCCAAATGCGGGTTTTGCTTAACGGAAGCGACTTTCGGCTTTATATCTTCTTCCCCTAAAGTAATCGACCAGATTGTCTGCATTATTTCTGGAAGAAGGCGCATAAAATGAAACTTATCAATTTTATAAGAACTTTGGCGGTTAATAATTGATTCCTATCATTTTTCTTTCTCATGTTGGAAGGCTTCAGAGTTTTTTCACAGTTTGGTGTTTGAAATCGATTCAGTTCATTTGAACCTTGGCATTTTTGTTCGTGAGAAAGGGTCATTTTTTAATTATGCGCTTACAAACATATGTTAATCCTCTTATTTTTACTGCCATCTAGAATACCCATGCGAAACCGACTGGAAATACCACAAGAACGTCTTCAAGTTGCTCCATAAGCAAAACCTCGTATGATAAAGCGGAACAAGAATTGGCAACGTCTAGGTGGAACACTTCTTATGATACAAGACGCTATTGACAACGAATTCATTTACGGTAAGTTGGAATTGACGCAGAATGCGTAGGAGTGTACTAGGAAACCAATAAACACGAAAGACACGTCCATCCCTAATGTTCCTTTCCGTCGACTTCTCACTTATCATGCTTATTCTGTACAACTAAATAGTTGTGGAGTGACAAGTTGTAGTTGATCGTGATCAGGCGCGCCGTCTTTTCACGCATTGAAGTACTTTTGATCTTCGTTTCCCCTGTTGGAGCCCATGTTTTATGTGCAGTTAAGAATCATTTCAATTAATTGTTCGTTTTTCTAACTTGTTGGCACAAAATGAAATATGTCCGCCACTCACGCACGCGCGCGCATCGAGAACATAAGAGTATGGTTTCATTTCTACTTACAAATAACCCACAATGTTTCACTAGTACAGACGCCAGGACAATACATACGCCATTAGGATTCAAATTATTTTTTGCATTTATACCCTTTTGTACCCCTTTGTCAGAAACTGTGAGAAATCTTTGACAGAAAATATATCTCCAACAACTACAAATCACTGAAAAAGACCACGAAATGTCTCCCAAAAATGAATTCATTTCTTAATACTAATTGAATCCAGTATGACCCATTTTGGCCAGTAACAAATTCTTGTTGTACATTACACATACCTGCATGAGGACAACCCTATTAGTCACTGTAATTTACTGCTGCTATGGGATGATTTGTATGCAATTATCAGTAGCCCATGATATGCTTATTAACCCTCTCTACCGAAGGGGGGGGGGGTGGTTACCACCCCCCCCCCCCCCTTCAGGTTTTTTCCCCGGCTTGGCTAAAACCCCCTTTTTTTTGGTGCACATTATTTAATGTAATTGTCAATTTGACGTTTTCCGCTCCTTTTAATCCAACAACACCATCCCGGGGTAGGTAATATACGGGTGATCCCAAGTGGATCGGATAGGGGGGGGGGGGTGGTAACCACCCCCCCCCCTCCGGACGAGAAGTCCAACATCCGACAACACATGAACCTCACAGCACTTGATTTTTGGTACCAATAGATAGATAGTGGTCCTCCTCTTTCCATTGATACCAAAATAAGTACCGAACATGCCTAGCATACGTCCCAATGACGTCAGAAAGTCCGCATGTCAGCAAAACTGCCATTTCCATAGACACACACAGTGGAAAATTCAAATTTTTTCGCCAAAAAGGTTAGAAAACAGATTGTTCATGTGGTTTTTGACTCTACTTGATGGGAAATGACTATTTTATATAATGACTCAGTTTAGAGCTATATAGGGTGTTTGAGTCCCCTAAAATTGCGAACTATCAAATTTCCACCCTACATTCAGTATTTTCGTATTTCCTCACATATGACGTCATGGTGACGTCATAATGGGGATGTTAGTAACTTTATTTTGGTACAATGGAAAGAAAAAACGCCTAAGCTATCCTTTGGTACGCAAATTTACAGTAAATCGAGGTGTTCAATAACGAAATCACAGGGGCACCCCCTACCCCCCCCCCCCTTCGGGAGTTTTGTTACAAAAAAGGGCTCAGGTAGACGAGGTTAATCTTTCATAATTATGTTTGTCACGGTGCATTCATGTTTTAGAATTTCTGTTGTGCCCACAAAATAGGGGTACTAATTGAAGCCACTCATGAACCTCTATACATGTACACAAGTTCAAGTTTCCCCCAACATTTTCGTTAATTAATGAAATACAAATTCACCTTTACAACAAAATCCCATATCATAGTCAAATGACAGAATATATTTTCCTTCTGCCTCTTTGAGAAATGATAGTAATCCAAAAACACCATCCACCGAACCCTCATTTGGAATGAAAAAATTGCCATAAAAAGTTTCAAGTACATATCATTGCTTCATTGTACTGGTTTGAGTGATCCTGCAATGCAGGGTAGACTTTCATTCATAATAACTTTGCAAAACGTTTCACTAATATAAATGCAAATCTTAACTTATCTAACAAATAATTGATGACAAAGAAATGCAAGTTAAATGTAATGTTTGGGAACAACCCAATCGTCAAGCGACTTTTTTTCACTGTCTACCACAAATCATCACCAACCCAATTACCATACACGCTGAGCAACAGCTATATGCGCCACGTTAAATCTGGATCAGAAACGGGACTGACACAGGCATAACAGGTGGGTCACTTGTCATAAGGGATACATTCCCGGTTTTTAGGCAGTGAGCAGGCAAAAAAAGGTGATTTAGCTTGAAATATTTTTCCGCTTTTTTCCCGGCCAAAGCTCTCTGCGGTGGCACCCTCCCCCATGTCCCATCACACCCACTCGCCTGTTACGCTATTGGTGACTGATAAGCTAATATCCGATACCTTGCCATAGTAATAAAGCCACTGTGTAATCCTATTTATTTTAGATTAGATACAAAATGGATTGACATTCTACTTTTTAAAGCAGATCAAACCATGGAAGAACGAGATGAGAAGGAACCACAACGACCCACTGGACGTTTGGAACGATCACTGCCGCCCTTAATTGCATTGTTATTCATTTCTCTCAAGTGGCCCCTTCCAGAAATCCTATTCAGATTTCCTAGCTCGAGAACATTCTCAGCTGGAGAAATCTGCGATTTAAATACTCAAACATACTCTTCCATGAAACCGATCAACACGCCGGGGGTTCTTGTTGCAAATGCGTGAGCGTACCGCTAGGGGTATCCAAATTCAACTAATCAAGTTTCTAGTTCCCACTGGGGTACAAAATTCAGTTGTGTTATTGTTACTGGTCAATGAAACAAATAGGAAAAATAACCTAAACATAATCAGCAAAATAAACCCTAAGTTGTGTTTTGTTTTCTTGCAGTCCACAAGTACATTTTCTTTGGCTCTATTGGCTTATTATAAGATGTTTATCTTTTTCATGTATTGAGAATAGTCCCGCAGATGTAAATGATCTGCAAATTTACCTTTCCTTCAATCAATTGTTTCATTGTTTCATCATAAAAGACAGCAAAATAATATGATAACTAATTATGTAAATATGCAGTACAATGAAAAGGTATTGATAAAATATTAATCAAAATATTTTACATACATGTAAAGATGCGTATAATACATTATAGTGGAATTTCAAAGAGAGTAATATAACTGGGATAATACCGAGTGGAAATATATTTAAAATAGTCACAGTAAGGGATTTATATTACTGATGTACTGTTAGGTGTATCTTTTCATCACTGAAAACTAGTATATTTCACCAAAGCTGGTCAATTTGGCCCGTGTATATTTTAACTGAATTTGGTCCCGTCAGGGGTCACTTTCAGAACCCATGGAACGAGCATGGGGCCCAACGAAAATCCAAGACGCCCCCCCCCGGATCCACCCCGAGTCAACGTTCCAGATTTAGTTAAACTTTCATCCTTGATTTCTCACACTGGGCAGCCTTGGGCAGTAAAGCTGAACGCATAACGATGTACATTAACTTCTTATATAACGAAAACAACAACAAATACACACCGGAGACCGCCGGAACATGTTGTAATATGCAAAATACTTTTACACTTTTACGTGTTCGGACATAGAGTTTTCAAAATATTCTACAGTAATGATTGCTCGCATATCATCGATTGCGGCAGAGGGATTATGATCAAAGGGTGGTTTTTGAATCCCTTCCTTTTGTGCGGGTGAATGGATAAACAGATTAAAATCGGATTGTGGAAGTCGTTGTGGTTCCTTCTTATCTCTTTCTTCCATGATCAAACCAGTGCATTGGAGCAATGCTATTTACTGAAACTTTTTTTATTGATACTCTTTTCATCCAAATGAGGTTCGTGTTGGTAATAGTGATTGGATTTCTATCATTTTCTCACAAGATGGGCAGAAGAACATCCTCTGTCATTTGCATTTGGGATTTTGTTGAAATCATGCGTTTCTATTTCATTAATTAAGGATAATGTTGGGGGAACTTAGAACTTCTGATACCTGTATAATATATGAAACTTAATATATATGCACCAACAAGTAAATTAAATCACCCATCTTCTTCTTCTTGCGTATGAGGCAGCAGCTAAATATGTTGTAAGCGTTGGAGCCAACTCACTGTTGGTTGGTTGGGGTTAGAGAAATCTATGTCCACCGGCGGACGAAAGGTAGGGCACTCATTGAGAATGTGATCAGCAGTCTGTGATGGAGAGCCACATTGGCAGGCTTATCAAGCCAGGC
This sequence comes from Ophioderma brevispina, assembly GCA_023653785.1. Lineage (NCBI taxonomy): Eukaryota > Metazoa > Echinodermata > Ophiuroidea > Amphilepidida > Ophiodermatidae > Ophioderma > Ophioderma brevispina. The sequence goes on along the minus strand of JAMKCH010087254.1, from coordinate 11,838 downwards.
AGTATTCCATGTCTGTAAGATGTTGAATGGGGAACTGGAGAGTTTAGCGGCGTGTCGGCAGAAAGGTCGGCGAGAGCGCAGTCTCTGTCTACCGAGTTGGTGTGATTCTTTGACGGTGTTATGCAGCAGGTGCTTGTTGTCCAGCAGGGCCTTATTCACTATTTTGTGCGTGTGGTGTTCTCTCCGAAGCGCTGCAGGCGCAATGCCTGAAAGCACTGGTAGGAATTCAGATGGAGTAGGACGGAGGCAGCCAGTGATGGTTCTCAAGGTCTCGTTGAGTACAGTATCCAGCTTCTTTGAAAAAAAAAATCACCCATCTTTTCTATTGGCTAAAACTAATTGAAGTTTACATTATTCAAAGTCATTGACAGTGGGACAGAATTTTACTACAGCATTGTTGTTCAATATCATTTGGATACTGAAATCTAGCCTGGTTTCTTAATAACTGCACGATTCACCGTGGATGGTGCATGGTGTGACAAAATTTCATTTTGTGACATTGGGCCCGCCAGTCTTGGACACGGCTAGATTTTGGTGATTTACGTATGTAACCTTGATAACTACACTAAAAAGGAAACACACATTTGTGCTCTAGGCTCAGATTAATGTGTCTGAATGGTATTGGTACTATAACACCGATCTCGGAACACCTCTGAAAAAATGTCTTTTGTTTTTATTTTGAACAAAAATAGTGCTGCATTTTTCAGGAATCGGGACAAACAGACATTGTCGGGTTTTGCCGGATTTTGCTACGTAATCCGTCTAAAAATTACTAACGGCCTCAACTCACTGATTAGGGTTACAATCGGAGAAGACCGGTTTTATGAAGACATAGACCAGGTCATCACGGCTACTCAGCAGAAGAATGAACTTCTTATTCTTTGAGATAGCAATGCGAGAGATCATGATAAAGGTCCTTGGGAGACATAGAGTAGGATAGCTCAACGACAACGGCCTCCAAAGCATGTGTTGAGAACATAGTTTGTGCATAACAAAAGACATTTTCAGATTGTAGGAAAGTACAAGACTACATGTTGGATACGCTAAAGATAAAAACATTGGTACCTGATCGACTACATTTTGTACTTGAACGAGACACCAAAGATGTTCTAATAACTCGTGTTACGAGAAGTGCCGAATGCTGGACCAACTACAGTCATGTCAGAGCCAAACTGCAGATGCACATTCCGCCGATTCACAGAAAGCAATCCAAGCAGATCAGGGCGCCAGACTGAACGACCCTCTTCATCTCGCTAACTTCCAAGACACATTGGAGTCAAATTTGTAAGCAGACCAGCAAATGATGGACACAGCACTAAAAAATGAAACAGTTTCAAATAACAGTCTCTGAAACAGCAAAAGAGGTGCACTCAGATTGGTTCGATGACAACGATGCCACTATCCAAGAAGCTCTATATGAGAAGGACGAAGCTTGCACAGAATGGTAAAATGATTTACTAAGAGGGAAAAGTTTAAGAAGCTCCAGAGCAATGTGCAGATACAGCTACGATCAATGCATGCCCATTGACCCCAGGCAAAAGCAGATGTAGTCAAAAACTATGCTGACTCCCACAACACAAAGAAATTCTTCAGCCACCTTAAAAACTGTTTACGACCCATCAAAATCTGGCTGCCCCCGCTACTGTCCTCCGATGGTAGAATTTTGATTGAAGACCAAGCGGGATTACGTGAGCGTTGTACCATGCAGCATTTCAGCAATCTCCCCAACAGATTCTTCTGTAGCTCCTTCAGTACTGAGTAAAATTCCCCACCACTCTGTCAGGGACGACCTCAACACACCTTCACCAGACCACTAAAAGGCAGAATAGCAGGAAAGGATGGTATCCCTGAAATGTACAAAGCAGCAGGACCAAATACCAAACGAAGTATATTTATTAATCTTTCCCTGGAAATGACCAGCGTACACGAGTGTTGAGAACCCCCATACTTGCATTGGGTTAGCACTCTCGACTATTTGGGAAGTACGGACCCATGCTGGAAATACCTTTATTCGTGGCACCCTAATTTGTATATACATTCAGGTTTTTTGGGCAAGTGTTATGATGTCTCGTGGACGTCAAAGGTCAGAAATACCCTTTAAACACAAGCAAATGAGCCTTGTGCACAAGTGATCTGAATTTTATGTATTAACACTTGGTTCAAGAATTTGGTATGTCCAAAACACAAATTACAAATTCAATGATGAAACACACAATGTTAATATTTTAGTTATACAGTTCAATTATGTCCCCAACTAAAAGTAACATTGCAGTTCAATGATGACATGTCCTCACAGCAGACTCCAACATGACAGTATGCAAAATATAGTTCCACAAGTAATATTCCATGGGAATCTTCTCAGTCCTGAAGATAACGTTTGTCTGGCAGTTCAAGACGACAAGGTTGAATAAGTCCCTCGACGACACTAATATTCCACAGTATATCAGTCAAGATATAATCACCACGATTTCTATCTGTCCACAATATTTGGAATCCTATTTTGATTCCCATCACTTTTGGCTTTAAGGATGACAGTAGAATAATTAAGCACTTCGTTCGCGTGGAATTTAAAATACAATAAATCCTGGCACTTTGTACGCTACAGGTCTGCCACTCATTGCAGATCAAAACTAGCTATAACTATACTGTATAATTACTTTAGAATGACACTTAGGGGGAAATTTGAATGATTCATTATGCTCTTATTTAGATCAATTAATATTCATATCCTTTGTTAGTTTAGTGGATAATCTTTAATATGCATAAATTAATATTCATATCTTTTGACGGAATAAAGCGCAAAGGATAACGTTTCTAATGTTATAACACATAAAATAAACTCTGGGATTTTTCTTACTGACATTACTGATCATTACCCCATTTTTCAAATTACTGATTCTATTCAGATAAAACACTCTGACCATACTAGCCTACCGTCTCGTTCATTTACTCAGCGAAATAAGCAATGTTTTACAAATGATCTTCAAAAAGTAGATTGGTCTTTCGAAGATTCACCCGAGATCGCTTATAATAGTTTCCTAAACAAAATAACAAACATTTATAACAATAGTTTCCCCCGTCGTACCATAAACTATAAATCAAAATCACGAATACCTCGTAAACCTTGGATAACACGTGCAATATTGAAATCGATTAAACGCAAAGACCGACTTTATAAAAAAATATATGTCATCTCCAACTACAGCAAATAAAACCAAACTTTCTAGATACCGTAATGTTCTTACCCTTCTAATTAGAAATTTAAAAAAACAGTATTACAAAGACAAATTTAATGAGCACAAACATGATAATAAACAAACTTGGAAGATTATTGATCGATTACTAGGACGTGCCCACCAAAATAGACTCCCGTCAACTTTTAGAAGCTTTTAGAATAAATAACAATGATTGTTCAGATCCTAAATTAATCGCTGATGGCTTTAATAACTATTTTTCAAATGTAGGCCCCGATCTGTCAAGAAAGATCCCTAGCTCCAATGTTAATTTTACGGAATATTTGAATAAGAATAGATCACCACATAGTGCAGTTAGTGTCCACTGTAAACGGGCCTCGACCTTTTGCCCACCCAACCGAATCATTGTAACATGAATCCATTCATAAGTTTGATCGTATGTAAATGATTCCCACTTCACAGGGCACCATCCAATCACTGATCAATGACATGCTATGGATGAGTGATTACCCACACACTGTGTGCATGAACATTGGCGAGTAGGCCTGTTTTTACACATGTTGGAAGCCTTGTTAGAAATGGTCGTTTCGGATCTTTTTCAGCACCGTATGTCAACCAAATTACATCACCATGTAGAGAATAAGATTATCTTGGTTGTCAGCTTCTACGAAGAGTATAGGTCTAACCGTTTGCCCATGGCGCCCTCTTGAATTGCCCAGCAATCACTGGTGATTTTTGCCATAGAGTTAGCATTATACCCTACCAAAATACCACTCTTTATAAATTAACCATTTTCGGATTTTTCTGAATGTTCTATCATAATAAAATTCACATATGTTATTGATGGTAATATATTCTACAATTACAGCTTCTACGAAGAAAATCCCTTGAGCACTTTCCTCGCAACGACGCGAGTTTTCTCATGTCCTATGCGTTAAGCACAGAGTACGCGTGACAGGTCACAGGCCTATTGAATGCACTGTGTGCACAGTGAATAGGGAAAATGGACAATAACTGCAAGGTCTGTAATACAATTAAATCCAATTCAAGTCCAGGGTTTGATGAAATAAAACCAGGTATCATTAAAACTGTTAAACACGTCATTGCTGTCCCTTTACTTCATATCTTTAATTTATCAATAACCACTGGTATTTTTCCCAATCAGCTTAAAGTTGCAAAAGTTATCCCTATTTTCAAATCTGATGATGCCAATGAATTAAATAATTACCGCCCAATATCTGTTCTTCCGGCTTTCTCTAAAATCTTTGAACGACTAATTCATAATAGGATTTATAATTTTATCTCACGATATAACTTGCTGCATCACCGTCAATTTGGTTTTCGTAAGAACTATTCCTCCTATATGGCAGTTTTGGAAGCATACAATGAAATCATTACTAATCTTGACAATATTGGTATATTTTTGGACCTCTCCAAGGCTTTGACACCATAAGCCATGACATTCTTCTTTATAAACTTCGATATTATGGTGTCCGTGGTGTAGCACTCAAGTGGTTCAAAAATTACTTAACAGATAGAACTCAATATGTGTCTTATAATAATCTCAACTCAAATACGAATCACGTCCGTTACGGTGTGCCACAGGGCTCTATATTGGGACCTCTTTTGTTTATTATTTACGTTAATGAAACATTTTATTCATCTACGAAAATGTTTTTTATTTGTTTGCAGATGATACAAATTTGATCATATTCCATCGCAATTTTAACAATCTTATTGCAATAACAAATACTGACCTTTTAGGAATTTCATCTTGGTTTAAATCAAACAAAATATCGCTTAATATTAATAAAACCAGTTATATTGTCTTCAGAAATAAATACAGTAACAGAACATATCACAATATTCATGTATTGAATTAATAACAGTGAAATTAAAAGGGTCAGTGACACCAAATTTCTTGGCATTTTCATTGATGAATGTCTTACCTGGAATATCCACACAAATTACATCGCTAGTATAGTTTCTAAATATTCTGGTATATTATCTCGATTAAAACATTGTCTTCCACATGATATTCTTCATACTTTGTATACTACTTTGGTACTTCCTTATTGAAACTATTGTAATATTGTTTGGGCTGATGGAAGCAACTGCAATTTGAATACAATACTAAAAAACAAAAGGAAGTCATGAGAATATGTACTGGATCTCACTGGCTTGCTCCTTCCTTACCTTTATGATATCCATAGAATGCAGAAGGCGATTTTTATGTATACGTTTGTCAACAATGAACTTCCTATCAATTTTAACAACATTTCGCATGAATGTTTCTTATCATAATTATGCCACAAGAGCCGCTCTTTCATTACGCCCATCTTATTTTAACACTAATCTGGCAATGAATACTATCCTCCATCATGGGCCTATATTATTGAATTCTATTTTGATAATATTAAACGATCTCGTTCTCTTCCCCAGTTTAAGAAACATTACAAGAAATATCTTGTTTTAGCTTATGACTAGTATCTGTCACAGTATTATGTTTCTTATCGTAAATTATATACTTCTGTATCATGATTATGCCAACATTCTAAGCACCTGCCTCGTCCTGTTTTTCTTGCACCTGATATCGTCATGTTTTTAATGTTTGTCGTTGTGATATGGTGGCCGTCCTTACGAGCTTGTTCATTTCGGTCAACCTACCAATGTCTATTTATACTTTATTGTTCAATATGATGTTATTTTGGTAAAAATAAAGAAACTGAAACAGAAAACTGAAACTGTTAAGGGAAAACGAAATTTCCCCTAACTAACCCAAACATAAGCGTATATAATTATATATATATATATATATATATATATATATATATATATATATATATATATATATATATATATCGTCGCTGGGAAGGAAAAACATCGTATGTGCAACTTCGGTAACATGGACAAACCAACCTATTGTCCAGTGTTTGGTCAAATCAAGTTGGTGAAAATGATTAGGTGATGTTTAAAGAAGTACGTAAGATCTATTTTAAGTATTTTGCGATACTTGGCAAAAAGACAATATCGCCAAACAGGTCGTTTTGTCAGTGTTACCGAAAATGCACATATGAGGTTTTGGTTTTGCTCTTAGAGGTCACTATTATTATTATATTTATTATTATTATTATTATACTTTCATTTGACTCAGTCGTAGGTCTGAAGATTGGTCCACCGGTTGAATAATTTTACCGTTGATTTTC
>JAMKCH010087252.1:17241-100859 GCA_023653785.1 Ophioderma brevispina | reverse complement strand
GAGCTTTAAATAAGAATTAAAATAGAAAATTAACGGAAATAATATTGTCGATTTTATTTTGCTGGAATATTCAGTAAATGGTCTGCAAATTTTGGATTAATCTGGCCCTATTTGTTAAATCTAAATACAAACAACATGAAATCATCACCTTACAGTGTTTTTTATTTTTTATTTTCTTGTATTTTATTTAAATATTTTCGTCTGTGTTTGGTTAAGTTCTAATAAAAATGAAGCCATAATTAAATATAAAAACATCAGCAGTCGTCCATGTAATTAGTGAAAAAAAAAAAAAAAAAAAAATGTTCAGCAAAGGCCTGCGATTTCAAATGCACGCGGATAAAACCTATAAATCGGATAAACAAACACATTATTATTTTCGCTTATTTAGAGTTAAACAAACTGTAGAATCTTGAATGCTTCAGGCGAAATAACAAGAAAATAGATTCGTCGGCAATATAGGAAAATAGGGGAATGACCAGAAAGCAGGGAAATTGATCCATTTCACAGGAACAAAGCTAACAAAACCTTACCGTGTTTTTTATTTTTTATTTTCTTGTATTTTATTTAAATATTTTCATCTGTGTTTGGTTAAGTTCTAATAAAAATGAAGCCATAATTAAATATAAAAACATCAGCAGTCGTCCATGTAATTAGTGATTAATTTATTGTACATGACCTTGCATTTATTTGGTTTATTTCAAGGGAAAACATTGTATGTTGTTTTTGGCTGTTTGTTCACAAAAAACATTAACAAATAACACAAGAAGTCGTTTAAAAACCCTTTTCAGAAATTGATATTTTGCCAACACTGCTTTTATGGATACATCTTTTTCTCTTTACTTCCTTATCGGAAGATACCGAAAGTGCCCTTTATTAGATCACTTTAACCATCATGATCATGATGATATGCAATGTTTTTGGAGCTGTAGTGAGTAGGGTGGTTTGGAGTTACGGCGTATAGGTGCGCCTGGCTACAGAGGCTACAGAGCTATGCGCTTATGTTCAAGGGTATTAGGTTTGGTAGGCATATTTTTTGCAGCGAAGTTTGAGAAGTGGTGAGTTATATTTACACCGATAATCTGTATTTTTCATATTATAAAATCGTTCTGTTTACCCATAAGCGCGCTGATTTGGGCTTAATAATTTCAGGTGAGGGCTTATGTATATAAAAGCTTTACAACCATGCAAATATATCAATTTTGAAAAATATAGAGGGCGCACTATTTTTCAAATATGCCAGTGTCTCTTTAATGTCTGACGAAAAGTTACAAATTAATCGGCAATGTGTTTTAGAAAGTCATTTTAAGCAAACATTTTTAAACGTCGTAAAAACATTGTAAAACGTTTTGATAATGTTTATCAAACTATCAAATAAAGGTTTTCGTAAAATATTTACCCGACCTTTAAAAATGTTATGAAAATGTTATGTGTTTGCTGGGAGGCCAAAATGAGTTCCGATTTTCAAGTTCACGCTACAGCTTTTCATGAATTCTTATTGGATATTCAATCTGGGCTACTTCTAGTCCAGGTTCCCAGGCAATGTGTTAAGTGTTTGAAAAAGACTACCACTCGGGTTACGCCGGATGTTGATGCCGTTTTGATTTCGCTGTTGTTGTTAGGCTGGCATGTCCTACCCCTGCCACTATCAAAGACCACACATTCATCTCGACAATAGCTTTTATATAAGTCGCACCGTAAATGGACGACATATACAAAGTCACAAGGTGTTGTGGTGTAGGATATAAAAATCATTATGAGCGGATATTCCAGAACGCTACGGGGGAAAATACAAAACAAATTCGGGAATGGTAAATTAAGGTCCCTAAAACATTACTCTAGGCCTAAATGGCGATGGGCGTTGTTCCAAAAACACACCATTAATGCGAAAACAGTGCAAAAGTTATCCCCTATTCCCAAAACGACGTCCGATGGCGAAAAAGGAGGATCCTTTTCCACATGTTTATTAAAGCGGATGCGCTAAGCACAGCGATTATCTGAGTGGGTCCCACGGGCCGAAGAACAATATTCAACAGTGCTGTGACGTCACCAACTTTTTAAAACGTTTTAAAAAGAATGGCCTGCAAATCATTAGGAGAGCGATCGTTATTATGGCGGGGGGGGGGGCACTTTTTTTGGGGGGGGGCCGAAAAAAATGCTGGCTAGGGGGGGGGGGGGGACCTGAATTTTCTATAGTAGTAAATGGGGGGAACCTGATTTTGTTTCTGAAGAAAGGAGAGAAAACTGGCGTTGGTAGTACAAAGAACTTCCGTCACAAGATCGGAGTAGAAATTTCACCAAACTGCGATTGTGGAGAGCCACAAAACCTAGCCACATCATAGTGACTGTGAGGTCTACACGGCCCAAGAGGAATTCCAGGCCTGATCAAACCTGGTATGATGTAGTGAAATATCAGCTGGGTTTTAAAGAGGATTGACACCTTGATTTTGGACTTGCACGCACGAAACGAACGAGAGAAAAGAAATATCGAAAAGGACTAGGCTCCCTATACCATATAGATGGAAACAATACTGTGCAATGTGACCTCCTCAGAAGACCATGTAGGCCTAAATTGACCTCAAGAGCTCTAAATCTATGGGTGAGAGTCACCACATAAAATAATTTTTGTCCCATTGAATGCACAACATCGTAATCATATCCAATATTCAAATGACGTCACAGGATTCAAAATTTAACAGAATAATACATGTAATTGCATGGTTAAATAGTTTTCAGTTGTTGCAGGCATATTACGGGTCAATCGTTAACATGAACCTTTAACATGAAAATCCTTGATAACAAGTAGTGACTTTATATTTCTAAAACTTGTATGTTTCATTATTTTGTCTGACCTGAACAGGATTCATGTTGAATGAAGAAATTGTTAATTCTCGGACCACTTTTAGTGGAGCGGTTTGGACTGCCCAAATTGTCGACAACCCCCTCCCTCGGTTACAACAAACCCAACCACTTCTATTCGAAAAGATAGTAATAAATAATTTTAATAAAATGATGGTTGTGGCAAAAACTTTGGTGGCAGGGGTTGTTTTTGGGTCAAAAAATCACGTTTTTGAGCTAAAAAACTTAAGAATATCAAGATTTATTAATTTTTAGACCAAAACAAATTTTAATCATCAGGCAATACTATCAATCTCTGACATTTAATATAGATTTCTTTTGAGACATATATTTAAAGGGGTCTGAAGTTTAGCCCAAAAATCACCATGTTTTTCCTAAAAAGCATCCTTTTATCACGTGTCACCACCACGAGTATCAGTATTACCTGAAAACCTTAGGCAAACGTATATTAAAACCTATATCAATAACAAAAAGGATACCATAAAAATTAAGATTGTAATATTTTACCTTAAAAAATAAAAAATAATTAATATTCGCTTAACTGCAGCCCAAATTTCCATTTTTCGGCCATAGCAAAATTAATCCAGCCACCAAATATGTCACCACAACCAATCATTTCTAAATTTATATATTTATCCTTCAAATAAAGGTGTTGGTTGTGTTTTTTGACGGTGGGGAGGGGGTAACTCGAAAAACTAGCGAACTTTTCAAGGCTCGGCCGCTGCGCATTTGTGTTAATGGTTAACACTACTTTTGTGCTGATGATTACAATCATGTATTGTAAAGGGAAGGGAGACGGGTTACAGGCTTTGTGTAACAGAAAAAATATACATTTTTGTATCATATTTATTATATTCTATAGGTACAATAGTTTCATGGACACATTTACAATCCACTGCCAAATTGAAACTTTGCTTTATTCAATTGGTGGTCTTTTTGAAAGCAGGAGATAATTTAATTTTTTTAAGTAGTCCAAAACAATGTTGGACCACTTTTGTTTTAATGCAAATTGTAATTTAATACGAATTGATATGATGCTTGTCCATCATGCACCATTGAAAACAAGCAGGAAAGTAAACCCAATTGGTTACGATAACGACTTGAAATTATGTGACATCGGCCTAGTTTATTTGCCATGCTTGAGAAATGGTGTTTGGTAAAATGTCGTGCAAACTCAAGACCACAAAAATAGTGTATGTAAATGTCAACAAATAGTAGTCTTCCAATGCAGTTATCTATTTATCTGGGAAGAAAGACATTTGGGTTAAGTTTTTGATTTATACATTGTTATACATCTATAGCAAATCTGCTATCAGAAAATTTTCAAACAGGAACATGTTTGTATAAACTACCAAATAGCAAAACACAGTAAAGGTAGAAAGCACTTCTGGACTCCAGGGTATCAGGTTTATTAAGTTTGATGCACAGTCTGTGGAGATTATGAATGATTAAAAGTTCATTGATTAAAATGCATTAATTGCATCGCCTCACCGAGCTTTTTTTTTATTGTAACACGGTTTACCAAGGGGGGGGAATTTGTTATTTTAAAGTACCCGAACTTATGATTTTGACCCGATGCCTTATGAGGTATCAGTGGATAGCTGATGTTTTGTAAAATGCCCGGAAAGGATGGGAAAGTGATACCTGGAAGCTTTTTATGAAGCTTTTGGCATTTAGCGCACCAGAGGAAAGGTCACTAAGTAAGACTGCAAGGGTTAAACGTTCATGAAGATTGTCACAAAAAAGTTTAAGAAATGGTGGTCATTTTACTAAAAACTGTCAACTTGGAACCATTTCCTTATGCCATATTGTGTTCTGAACCTGGGTCCTGATGAATATGCATTTGCAGATCCAATTATCATGTACCACAATTGATACAGGATTGAAAACACAGGGGGGGGGGGCCACTCCCATTTGGAGGGGACGCACAGTAAGGCGTAAAGGACCCATTTTTCAGCCAGTGTGTCACCCAAAGACCCCATATATTTTGAAAATGTCACCCAAAGACCCCATCTTTAAAAAAATTTTACAATAGTGTCCAAAGACCCCTATTTTGGGAACATTCTCATTCCAAAGGGACCCGATTTGGATTGGAAATTTTGCAAAATTTCGAAAAAGACCCCATTTGGGGAAAAATTTGCAAATGTATCACTCGAAAACCCCGTATTTTGGGGCATTTTGGCTGTCTCTCACCCAAAGAACCCTATTTTTTGAGGTCCTCTGTCACCCGAATGCCCTGGGTTTCAAAGCGCCAGCCTTACGTGTACCCATATCTATTTCATTGATGTGTTTCTCCCCCCGATTGTGAAACTAGGAGGGGGGAACCTGAAAGATTTTGTAAGTATAAGGGGGAACTGAAATACATATGGAAAAGAATGGGGATTGGAATCTTAAAAAAAATCAGGTAAAGGTAAATAAAATGAAATGCCCACTCCCCTGCCGTAAATAACGATCGCTCCCTATAGAACCCAATAAAAAGAATCACTGTAGAAATCATGGACTTTAATAATCTCCATGTGTAACCGGTTAATTTGAGATATTGACCGTCCCGTGATCTTTTATTTGATGACAAAGAGCAGGCCAATAAGGCCGAAATTTCAAAACGTCTCCCGTAATTATTTTTTTGCTCGCTGTCGCGGATTGGCCGCATGGCGGCGGGTGGTGTTATCGTCAAGCCTAAATTGGAATAACGTACTAACAATCATACAGATGCGGATACACATGGGGAATGATTATTTGATAACACTGCTTTTGTAAATCCACATAATGTAGTCAGCAGTGAAAAATATCAAGGATATATACTTAAGTCGATAAGTGTTTGTTCTTGAATAATTAGTTAATAAGCACACTTCTCAATTCTATCAATAAAAAACAAGTTTCAGCTAGAGCACATGATGCTGAGTCTGTTGCTTTGTTTAATTAAAGTATAGGAATAATTAGCCAATGTCCAGTTTGCATATGTAATTCGGTTTGAAATAGGTCAAAATCGAAATCGAATTTGGGAGATCTTTGTGTATTCCTGGATGAAAGAATTCAAACATTTCAAATCGTCTACATTGACATTCTAATATTTTTATATATAACACGAAGGGATTTTGTACTTCACGGGCCTAGAGATTTAGGAAATATATTTCTTAATAGAGATACCGTCACCTCAGTAAAAAACATAACAACTAATCATTTTGAAGCTTATATATTGAGAATCTTACATTTTAATATCTTCAAAGTAATTATAATGTCAGATTGATCTTGGAATATATGCTACAATTATATATCTCAAGATCACAAATTTCTTTTTAAAAAGGTGAAGCTTGAGACTAAAATGGATAATAGCCCTGTATATCACTTGACGACCATTTATAACAAACCCGTCTGGTTTTATTTTATTGTGATATTTAGCTCAAGAAAAAACCAAGATCTTGAGATGGAAGTTTGGAAGGAGTACTCAATCCAACTATCTTTAAGAGATACTGTTATGAATTGAAAGTTCACCTCAACCTATGATTCTGCCCCTAGTAAAAAACATGGTTCCATGTAGATATATTGCATTCTCCAGATCTTCTTACCCTGGTGCTTTGCACTTACGCCCAGGTATAACACTAACAGTGCAAAAGTTTGCACTAAAGAATCACTGAGAGGAACGGTCACAAGGTTATTCATGCGCTCGAGATCACTTCACGATCGACCATGGAAATTCTCTTTATGGTATCACGATAACTTACTCGAAAAGCAACTTGTTCAAAATGCAGCTGCCGCAGTCTAACAAAACAAAGAATTTGATCACATCACTCCAATATTGAAAGACCTCCATTGGCTCCTTGTTCGGGAGAGAATTTAGTTTAAATTACTTCTTTCTAACATGGAAAGATTTGAATGGCACTGCCCCAGAGAACTTATCACATCTGCTTGTTCATTATAATCCCTCACGCATGCTTCGTTTTTGATAAACATTGCTTGTTGTTCCAAGAACCGTTTCTTAGACACTGTTAACAATGTCCTAATTTTACTAGACGTTACTTTTAAATTACGGTGGTAAACCCCACCAATATCAACAATTTTCACGCTTAATTACCTATACTAACATAAATTACAATTTGGAAGCAGAGAAGGGGAAAGTTAAGAAATGTAAATATACGTTGGTTAGAAAATACTACTCCCGATTTTGAAAAAAGTAGTATTTTACGCTGACCGTTATTATCGTTATTATATTTTCCGTAATATGCGCTCTTGTAAACTTACTTGTTTTGAATGTAAGAATATGAACTATGAAAATCGTTTTTACCTATAAAAATGTGTTTAAATAACGTGGTAAGTAACGTTCATTATAAAAAAAGCAAAATCGTATTTCCCTATAATTTTTAAAAATAGAGAATATTTAAAAAATTTTCCTCCTTTTTGATGATCAAATTTAGTTTAATTTGAAAAAAGTAGTACACACAAATAGTATATATTTAATTTTGGCATCTCGCTAGACAGTTACCAAGCCATTGTTGTAGTGTAGTGGATAAGGTATAAGATATCTTAAGGCCTGGTTCGAATCTCTGTAAGGTAATGTATGAAGTTTATTCATATGATGATGAAGTAATTGGTTTCATTAGAATGGTACAGTGCAATATAAAAACAAGTGTATAAACTGGTTGAAATCTTTATTCTTCACTTTTTCCCTGGGTTATGCTTTTTCTTAAAATGATGCCCGAAATATAAACTTTTTTACAGCCATGTGGTAACGTAAATACAACGTTTGTCTTGATGCCATAGCTACAACTCGTGAAGATTTGGTCAGAGGATTGTACTAACGTTTTATTCTTAATATTGTTTAAACAAGTCACACCACAACCAACAATAACGTTGAAAGCTGAGATTGACGCCGTTACTGTTTACCGTTCCTGCAATGGTTCGTATTTTTACGGCTCAGTTGCACTTTTACATTATGCACTGTTGTGAGTCCAGCTGCCAGTCAAAATCCCTGTTTTTTACAGGATTATTTTAACAGTGTACATTTGGTGATCGAGCTTTTTCAGTTGTTGCACCTACTCTCTGGAACATACTACCTTTGGAAATCAGATGTTGTGATTCACTTCAATCATTTAAAAGGTTGTTGTTACCGGAACTAACTTATTGACAAAGTGTATAATTGATTTCATGTTGCTTCAACATAATTCTTTGTTATATGTATGTCTACTTGTTACTTATATCTTTGTATTTTGCGCTCCTCGGAATAGTTTATCTAGATTGATGGCGCATTAGAAAATGCTATTATTTATGATTATTATTAATAAGTTGCATTCGTGCTGTGTCAAACAGATTAGCAACCTGTATTTTCAAACTTACGAACTTAGTTGTGATATAATTTTAACCTATTCACAATTGGTTTATTTTAAAGCAGCCACAAACCAGTCAAAAAAAATTATTGTTCAACAGGGAGACTCCAAAGCTCCACAGCCTCTTGAAAAGATCTACAATGCTGAAAATGACACCTAGGGATGACAGTAGACCTCACACTGATTGGCACCGTTACGTTGGAAAATGGTTCTTGTGACGTCCCTTACACCGCCCCGTAATCGGTACTCCCGTATGGATGGTAAAAGTTGTCTTGTAATAAAGCTCAAACCTAAACTAAATATCCTGAAGGACAACATGTACATTATACTTGGTAAGAAAATAAGTTACAATTTAATCGTTTTGCGCATTGCGATTTATTCCTTAAATATTAATTATAGATATTACACCGCCGAAAATAATACCATTTGAAAGATAAACGCTCTCTTTATACCGTTACAGTGTATATATAAAGCATGATGAAAATATAGTTACGAGTGTTGTTTGTCAGTACAAATTGGGTTACATAATAATTCACTAGTGATGCGATTTCCTTTTGTATTGAAAGTGACTAGTTCCAACTCATAAATCAAGTAATTTATAGTACGTAGCAAGGCAAGTTGTCTTTATAGCCTGTCATTGTACTACCGTAACCGACACATTTATATTTTTCCGTATCTTCAGATATAAAATTCATGTCCCTGACCAACGTCGGCAGAACTCAAAACTAGGACGGTCACATACATTAGTAACGGGTATTAAATGAAAAGTCAGTTTATACCACATGTAACGGGTTAAATGATTAGTGGTGACTCGACAGATCACATGTAAGCAAGGAAAAGGAAACTATCTTAAAGGGTTTGTATATATGAGCCACTCCTATTCCACATGTGGTGGAAATGGTTCACATGTAAATTAATTTATTTCAACTGGATATTATCTCAGGAGCAACATTTCATGTAAAAAGATGCCATAGAATTGTGAAAAAAAACAGTATTTTCAGTCCCTTGTAACTTCAACCAGGATATTTACTCAAGGACAATGAAATAAAGCTGGAAGATTTACGCATTAAAAAGGCAAACAATTAAATAGAAAAATTGTGGGACACATGGTTTTAAAACGAAAACAAAAGACAATATTCCAACAATCACTAAAACGCAAACCATCATCAAGGGACTATCCTTCGAACACAAACAAACCACACAAACAAAACCGCACACACGCCATGCACACACACACAGGAAAGGCAAACGACCTACTTCGACTCTCTTTTGATTTTTGCGTATTTATTTTAAATTGAACTAACGGAAACGACAGGTCTCTAACACTGTTTTTTTATGGCATACCACTGATTAAAAACTCGAACTATTTGGAATATTAGTGGGACAATTAAAAGAGTGAAGTTATTTCGCAAATAAGCTTTTGCTTTTATAGAACAATAGAACACCTTGTAAAACAGTCAATTGTACACTAATACTAGAAGAATGCTTCTCTTTTACTTAACAATAAAATGATATTTAGCAGTAAGGAACAAATGGTCAATCAGTCGAGTTTTCCATTAGCACCGTATACCGAATAATTACCAATGTGTTTGGTTTAGATTCGTGTACAGGCTGATTAAAAAAGAAGTTTACTCATTTACTAAACAAAGAGGTTTGCTCATTTAGTTTAGTAACAAAGCTGTAAAGGGTTCCTTGTAAATTAATATGTCATTAGAAAGAATAGTTTCTGACTAAATTTAAAAAAAAATGAATTTGCTCATATCAAACTCAAGTTATACTATTTTGAATAAAATCACCTATTTTCCTGACCGTATACATTTGGGTAACTTACATCAGTTTCCATTTATACCAAATCAATAATGCGCGAACAAGAAAGCCTCCATTGGTTTGCAACTTTTATTGTTAAAATGAAAGTTTTATTTTTTATACTCATACTCAAAATCCATCAATGAAGAACAACATTTTAAATGCTGGCAATTTTATATGATAACGAATTTTGATTCTCGCGAGTCAAAGCACTGTTTCCTCTTGGTAGACTTCTTTTAGAAGAAATACTTTGCGTGTTTTGCCGTTCTTGAACAAACTTTACTGCAAAAATATTTTGCGATGAAAAAGTACACTGATTGATGAATAGAAAAATTAACTTAATTATCGTTTGATTTATTTCTTGAGTATGAGTATAAAATACAAACTTTCATTTTGATAATAAAAGTGGCAAAACAATGAATCTGTCTTGTTCACACTTTATTGATTTGGTGTGAATAGAAGCTGTTGCAAGTTACCCAGGTGTGTACAGTCAGAAAAATGGGTGATTTTATTCAACTGAGATTTTTTTTTATTCAGACCTTTAAAAATGTTTTGTGTTTTTTGCAATGATATATTACTTTAACACTTAAGTGACCAAGGGGTTTTCACTCCCGTTGGTGCCCGGGGGGGGGGGGGAGTGAGGGGGGCAAGGAAACCACTTTCCCGAGGGGATTTTTAATTGCACGAAATTAATACCACATGTGAAGGGTCATAAGACAACCCCAAATCAGCAAAAAAGGAAATTTGTTATTTCGACTGGAAATTAGGGGCAAAACATTAGTTTCAAAACACGCGAAAATTGTGCAAAAAGACGGAAAATTCAAATGAGCCTTGCACTTACATCAAACATTTTGAAACTTATTTTATGTTGATATCTATTCTGGAAGACCCAAATTACATATATTTAACACAAAACCAGCAGTTTTAGGGAATCCTGTATTTTTTACGGGTGTTGCAAAATACACGTCATTTTCCCATAGAGTTAGTACAGTAAAGGTTTAGCAATGTCCATGATGAAATTGTTTGTTTTCAGCACATAAAGGGTTAACTATTTTTAATGTTACTAATAATTGTTTACTTACATGTATGTGTGAACTTATATCAGCAAAATAAAATCGCTTTGGTTCTTTGATTTTAGAAATTATTCTCAGATGACTTCCGTTAGTGCCCGGGGGGGTCCATGCGACCCCCACTAATTAACTCATTAACGACTTGGCTGATTTCAATTATTTTGTATGAAAAGAAGCGCATTTAAAAGTCAGACAATTACAAAAAATTTCGGCGCAAAAATCCCATGCGTAAAGCGGCCAGCGCGAAAAAAAATTTTGGGGTCCATAGGGAACCCCCCTCCCCCTTGGTCACTTAAGTGTTAAGAGACTTCCTTTTAGATTTTTTTACCAAACCACGACAAAAATGAGTAAACTTCTTTTCGAATCAGCTTGTATAAGAACAAAATCAATGTTCAGCCTCTGCACTACCTCAATTTTACACGCACTGGAGCTCCATGCTAGGTCAACTGGCGTCTTCAGCGGATATTGCTGCTTGATTTGTCTTTAATGACTTTAAAAAGAAATGTTGCGTCATCGTTAGTTGTCCAATAGTATACCACCAGACGAAGAAGCTTTTTGACCTTGCAAAAAATACTATAATTAGCATCATCTATTTTACCAGTAATATTTGCTATTAATTAAAAAAATCGTTTTCGTACATCAAATGATAAAACACTAATACACGCCAATTCATGATTAACAACGGACCTTTCCAATCAATAAATAAAACAAGTATTTATTTGCAGCTAAGTAATATGTCGACCTATATAAAAGGGGAAGTCTATTAATCTATCCACTATAGAGCGGAAGCTTGGACAATACCAACTACATAATAAACAACACAAGAGAATATATTCCAAATGGCGTGACAATGATTTTGTTCATCTCTGAAGAATTCATGTGAAAATAACTACTAAATTGGAAATAAATTGCACATCTCTTCATTAAGATAAAATTACGATGGCCATAATTATGTCACCGTGCATTAAGAAAATTCCGTGAGCTCGCACTTGAAAGTTTTTAGATAATATTACAACGTATATTTTTAACGTCAAATGTCTTATTAATGAAAAGCACGCTACAAGATTAAACATTTTATTTTTATTTTGTTAATATTAAATAATCAATTGTATTTAACTCTCGATAACGATACCAGCGACAAATGCATGCAATACTATCCATTTAATATTGTTTAATTGATTTGAAAAAAATACTGAATCGATATCTGTGAATCAACCACGTTAAAGTAATGTGTTTGCAAGTGAGGTGAGGGCTATTTCGCAACCGTTCTCAATTTCTGAAATCAATAGTTCTTGTATGTCCCAACCGTATACAAGAATTTATTTGCTGACTTTGGCTTAGATTTTAATCTCCCTTGAATTAGATTACAATATCGAACATTTTATGACGAAGCTCTCGCGTGGGTTTCAAGCGCAGAGGACGCATAATACGCGAATGCCGCTAATTTCCAAGAATTTTAAATGTATTTTTATAAATGTCTTTCTTGAATTTCGGACAATACTTAATAAGTAGACACAGGGTAAAGACAAGTAAATATGGTAAATACAAACGCATCTGCAAGCGCGTGCAGACGCACACACGGAGTGATAAATACAAACACAGGCAAGATACTTACTCCTGCGCATTCACAAGAACAAGCACGCAGAATAAAATAATATGTTACTATTATGTCTTCCGAGTGTTGGTAGATTGATATTGGAAGAAATACCGAAATGTCATTGAACCTATTCCTCACATGGCAAAATGACCTGTGTAAAGCTAAAAATACATCGTTACTTTATTAAAAAGTTCATAACTTACACGTTACTAGAAGTTAAAACATCTTTGGTTGAATAGATCATATGCTTTTCTAACGTTCGCTTTGATGCAGGTATGCTTAAGTGAAATCATTTACAATATGTCAAGGCATATAGTCAATAAAATCACAATGGATGTGCATTATGCTTTTTAGCTGATGCATATATTGCTGAAGCACAAAATGAATTCTCATTTATTCGTAAGACGAGTTAAGCTTTCTAGAGGCGCCTTTCAAGAAATATGAAGTTGTTTTAATTATTTTGAAGATCTATCTGTATGGCTTCTGTTAAATACTGTATAATTTCCGAGAAATTGGATATCCTGCACAGATCAGGCCATATAGTTTAATTATCTTACACCAATAATATTTTTCTATTTTATCTCTTTTTTATTGCTTATGATATTAAGGGATTGCTTCGACTCATCTAAGACAAAAAGAGTAATATGTATCTCAATTAAAATGAACCTCAAGCAATAATTAATACCATTCCTTTATTTTTTTTATTACATTGACACGGCCACACATAGTCGAATTTACTCATCGAAATTGGATAAATATGCCTTAGGTTACGTACAATTTAGATTTGAACCCACATCAAAATCAGCTTCCATGTAATTGCCCTCTTTTTTCGAGTCTTCTATTCATATGAAGTTTCATTATTAATCAATATCTCGGGGAGGGGAATTAAAATATCGCCATTAACTGCATTTTGCGCCAAACGGCTCCAGTACGATATCAGTCAATGCTATTGTGCAATAATAAAGATATAATAATTACCAATGCGGAGTAAAAAGTGAAGTTTACTTAGATAACAAAGATAGAACACACAATTAATGCACACAGATATTTTCGGACGAACGCAAATTTTGTACAGAACTGGGTAAGTCTTTTGATATGGCATTGTATATTTAAAGAAAAAGAAAAGAAAAGCAAGTTAAATATTTTTCCTGTTTGGGCCTAGAGCAACATGAACAAGTGAGAGTCTGGAGTGGAAATTATTGTATTTCAAATTTAATGTTATTTGGTATTTTTTCTAGTAAAGGATTTGTCTAAAACATACATTACTAATGTGAGACAAAATAAACAGATGAAAATGTATGGTACCATAGCTTCCCCAATTCTGCCATAGGGCATATACTAGTAAAAGACATAATTCTATATAAATTTCTATACGTTATAGCACCAATTGAAAAGCATTAAAACCTGTGATATTCCCTAATTGTTTTGTAATCTTGATTTATTCATATGGAAAGATTCATTAGGATTCGAACCAGTAAAGTTCCGATCAGTAGTCTTAAACTAAAGCACTACAAAACCGAACCGATCTGACAGGCATTGTTTTGTGATGTATAAATCCAATAGATTTACGTGCTCATTACACGCATACAGATAATGATTGAGGTTGTTTTCTACGCTTGATTATGCTAAAAAATAACGCTTGCGACAGTGAATAAAGAAAGAAAATGAAATTAATATAGAAGTGCCCGCAAATGGTGAACACTTGAATGGTTCTACTACTTCATCTATACCTAAATATACGAGTGAAATATCGATTTTCTTAATAAAAACTGAGTAAGGTGACTGACCTAAAGATAAAACAAATACGTATTTAAACTTTATTGTTCGTTTCGCTCTCTTATTTTATTCCATTATATTTCTGTAAACATTGCGTATTGCAGGGAATATATACATTCTTAAAAATAATCACTACGATGACGTGTCAAGAGGGCGCATGGTCGATATATTGGTAAACCTCTGCACAGGTCAATATTGTTGTCGACCTTGTCCCCTCCTAACACAACGTCGTGATAATTAATTTTAAGAGTGCAGGAAACTCGAAGACATCATAATCATCAACAACAACAACATGAAGGGCTGGAAACAGTCGTTTGAACATACTGTCTGAGCAACCCATGGCCTCTACACATGGGAAGCGGGTCTGAGTCGCCGAGTGAAACAACAGGAAGTTGCTTTTTTACCTTTACAATATGGCGGGAAACAATGCATACACCTTGTCAAACAATAGAACATCTGTGTGGAATATGTGCACCAGCAGGCGTATGCATTGTTTCCGCCATATTGTGAAGGTACCAAAACAACTTCCTGTTGTTTCATTCGGCGACCATTCAACTGTGCGGCAGCCCGCTATCCATGTGTAGAGGTCAGTGGAGCAACCGAACATATAATGACCGACACGACGTGCTGCAATTAACAATGACTGACACAGGATGACCTAATGAGGGACAATCGATAGAGGGACAAGCAAATTTGTCTGTAAAATAACGGACACTGCTGTACTGAATTCGTAGAAGTTGCTCAGTAAATTAACAATTACAAAGTCACCAAAAAGATCACTATAAGCCTAACTTATTGATGCTTACTAAAGCGTAATTGTCCCTAATTATTATTGGCGTGTGAGCATTTTGGGGACATTTTACTTATCGTTCTTCTCATCTGACTCAGGTCTTTGCCATACTTAAGAATCTCTGATGAGTCACAAAAATGGTTCCTGATTCCATTCCTGATATTCCTATGAAACAAACACTAAAATTGAGAATTAGTGAAAGATGAAATTCTTCAGAATGGAAGAAATGATCCACCGAGAAACACCTTGGCATATTCAAGACAACCGAGATGTATCAAGAGGCTCTATGAAAAGGCCATCGCGAGGTACATAAGACTCTTTTGAAAATTAAAGGTTAGTGGAACCTGTAAAAGACCTTATTTTCCACGTATTTCAAGTTCAGCCAATCTTGCTACATTTATCTCTTAAGTGGGTCGAGAGCAGTGATAAGTTACTATACATACACAACATACATAGAACAAGCAAGCACGCAATTTTGTTCAAGTTTCTTTTTTTCATATACCTCAACCTCACCAGAGGCCATACTCTGCTGCACGGCAAATATACATTATCCTCTGTTGCATATCGCTGACTATGTACTAACTTACTTCGTATTTGTAGAAATTAATGGCCGTAACATCCTATTTGAACCGGGAGCACCGCTCTCACGTAATCTTTCCCACAGCCTGAATAAAATATACACTAATTTGTGTCCATCTGATACGTAGTCATACGTGAAATTATTTATATATACATGTTTCAAGGTTTACCAAAATATATAATACCAAAATTGATTCGTGAGATAATTTTAATTAACTGTCATCAACCCCTGTTTCTTTAAAAAAAAATACGACTGACAACCAACCGAAAAAAATGGTTGAAAAACACTTCTTATCTGGATATTACAACTGACACTGGTGTGATTCATTGTTAAAAAATCTAAAAATAAATTCCATACAGTTACCCTTTATCTATAGACCCCCCTCATCCCATTTTTCATTCACACCCTTATTTTTCAACAATTGCAAAATGAGCGTTTGTATGCATGAAAACAATACAAAATAACTGAAAATGCAGTTGCTGGGCGATGGTCAAACATGGAAAACGAATCACTAGGAACGCGCTGGTTAAGTTCTAAAGTTCATAGGTTAAACGCCATTTGTCACAGCCAGGTTTCGTGATTGACGTTTTGGTACATATATTCATATCGATATACTTTTTGTGTATTACTCTTTCCAAATTTTGGGGTTGCAAATTGCCAAATCATTACTGATCAGTATTTGAAATGTAAGGAAAATATGGGTCGGGTGTCTGTGGATGACTGTGAGGTTACGACCTCTAGGATTAAATCAGCCATCTATTATATGGTATTTTACTTGTGTTCATAGACTGGATCTTGATAAAATTCAGAGATTATTCGGATTGAAAACGGTATCAAAACCCGCTAAAACCATTTTGATCGGACCGCCCACCAGGCTCTGACAGAGACTATTTGGCTAATATAATAGTAGGGGCTCATTGGCAAAAATAAACTTGGAGAAGTTTACTAACTTCTGGCTTACAGGTGACGTTAACCTGGCATATCTGGGAGACCCAGTCGGAGCGTGCGCACAGATAGTAATGACGCCGCATTGTATTCCTAACGTTCCTTAATGTCCGGAATCAGTTAAACAGTTCTGGAGTTTTAGTAAAACCTTGAAAACCACTGGAGTCCCAGCAACGAGAGATTTCACTTATCAGGTATATCTAAAAATTGAATGCCTTGATTTTTGCAATGATGTCAAACTTTCCTTTAAAAATATCCCCGTTTGTGAGGATTAAGCTGAGATGTATTAAGGGATTCTTAATCCAGCGCAAACAACGGGTTGTTATAGACGGGGAATTCGCAGATTGCGTGAAAGTGGATTCAAGCGTACCACAGGGCACAGTCACAAGCCCGTTGGACATTCATTGTTCATTAACGACCTTCCAGATGGCACTGAATCCAACGCCCGCTTGTTCATCAATGATTGTATATTGTACTCAACCGTGGCCGGACCCGAGGATGGCTGCCAGTCTACAAAAGGATCTGGATACACTTAAATCATGGCAGAACAAGTGGCAGATGTCTTTCAATATCTTAATGTTATGTTTTAAGACGTACTCACGCTAGAAAAAACAGAACAAACTTACCTATATAAGCCATGACATGTCCTGAAACTCACACGCTTTTAATAGAATTTAATCAAAGGCAAACCGCAGTCATGTAAAACACTGGTTAGGCCTATAATAGACTGCTGTTCATCAGTATGAGTTCCCTTTACTAAAACCCTCAACAACCAATTAGAAGCAGCTCAAAACAGCGCTGCTGGATATGTAACCGGGGATTATGGGCAAAAAAGTAGTACTTCAGCAATGAAAAGGACTTACACTTGTAAGAACTACAACAAACGAGAAGAGTAGCGTGCCTCACGAACTCCCACCGGGTCACCTTGCCATACTAGTGCAAGCTGTCCGCACCCGGTCGAAAGGAACCTCAGACACACTGCTCCAGCATCACATAGCTTTATACCTATATCAACATTAAAGAACTGCTACAAGTACTCATTCATACCCAGCACAATCAATTGTCGACTGGGAACGACCTACCGGAAAGCATAACATCCATTCAAGACAAGCACAATTCAAAGAAGCAGCTAACACCAATTTCAACCAGCAATAGCGATTTTCTCCCAGCAGATTATCTTACGCACCGAACCCTGTCCGATTGACCCTTTTTAGGGACGCTAGACAGAAACTGGACAAGACAAGGATTGTAATGAGTTTAGGGGTACTTTGCACGATTTTGCAGCCTCTATTGTCCGAAATAATATTTCATATTTTGAAGGATAAAATATTCTTCAATGTACTCTTAATGATATTGCTTTGAGGCTGTTTTAATACGAGACAGTAATTCTGATTCCAATGGCTTCTTCTAAAACATCTATTGTTCAGCAAAGGCCTGAAATGCACGCGGATAAAACCTATAATTCGGATAAACAAACACCGACTTATTTTTTGCTTATTTAGAGTTACACAAACTGTAGAATCTTTAATGCTTCAGGCGAAATAACAAGCTAATAGATTCGTAGACAATATAGGAAAATAGGGGAATGACCAGAAAGCAGGGAAATTGATCCACTTCACGAGAACCAGCTAACAAAAATATGATATGCCCTGATTAAGACGATCAAAGCAATGATTTTACATATTTTACCGATCTCAAGATTTGTGCGAGCGTATTTTAACATCACAGTATCTTGGGAGAAAAGAATGGCTTAATATTCGTCTATAAAAGTAATTGTGTATGCTTGTCGAAAGAGCGTTGAATAAGAAGGGATTCAAATTGAAAATTAACGGAAATAATATTGTGGATTTAATTTTACTGGAATATTCACTAAATAGTCTGCAAATTTTGGACTGCCCTATTTGTTAAATCTGAATACAAACAACGTGAAATCGTCATCACCTTAACGTGTTTTTATGTTTTATTTCTTGTATTTTTTTAAATATTTTCGTCTGTGTTTGGTTAAGTTCTCATAAAAATGAAGCCACAAATTAAATATAAAAACATCAGCAGTCGTCCATGTAATTAGTGATTAATTTATTTTACATGACCTTGCATTTATTTGGTTTATTTCAAGGGAAAACATTGTATGTTGTTTTTGGCTGTTTGTTCACAAAAACATTAACAAATAACACAAGTCATTTGAAAACCCTTTTCAGAAATTGATATTTTGCCTACACTGCTTTTATGGATACATCTTTTTCTCTTTACTTCCTTATCGGAAGATACCGAAAGTGCCCTTTATTAGATCACTTGAACCATCCGGATATGTAATGTTTTTTGGAGCTGTGGTGAATAGGGTGGTTTGGAGTTAGGGCGTATAGGTGCGCCTGGCTACAGAGGCTACAGAGCTATGCACTTATGTTCAAGGGTAGGTTTGGTAGGCATAATTTTTGCAGCGAAGTTTGAGAAGTGTTGAGTTATATTTACACCGATAATCTGTATTTTTCACATTATATCTCTTTTATTGTTGACGAAAAGTCTTTCAAATTAATCGGACAATGATGTTTTAGAGAAAGTCATTTTAAGCAACATCTTTTTTAAAACTCGTAAACTTGTAAAACATTTGATAAGTGTTTTCACAAACAACTTACTCAGCACATGTTTGTAAAATATTTCCGACCTTTCCAAAATGGTTAGAAATGTTTTGTTTTTGCTGGAGGACCAAATGAGTTCTGTTTTCAAGGTCAACTCTACAACAGCTTTTCAATAATTCTTATTGGATATTCAATCTGGGGGGCCCCCCGCTACGTCTGGCCCGGTTTTCCCAGCAATGTGTTAAGTGTTTGAGAAAGACTAGCACTCGGGTTACGCCGGATGTTTATGCCGTTTTGAACTCGCTGTTGCTGTTAGGCTGGCATGTCCTACCCCTGCCACTATCGAAGACTACACATTCATCTCGACAATAGCTTTTATATAAGTCACGCCGTAAAGGGATACGGCGGTCCGGTAAGTACGTAAAAGTTGGCGTAAATTGAAACCAGCGTTTGAAAATTCTCAAGACTGGAATAATACCGAAAGGCATTGTGGGAAAAAGGGATGCGGCCCGTAGCGATTGTGTGTTCACTTTTCCGTTTTTACGAGCACCAAAGTACCAGACAAAACATTCAATTTTCTCGCTAGGTTCTATAGGTTCAGACCCAATTACGATACATATTCAAAACAAAACATAGTAACGGACCCTCTGATGCAAAAATCTCCATAGAACTCATTCGTTTTCCGGAGATATTTGAGATTTATATAGTTTCATTTGCATACATTTGCTATGACGGACTGATAACGTTAATCTCTCGCGCAGTACTAATTTAGATAATATCTTTCGCAGTCTGTGACACAGACTACACACTTTCCGGACCGCCGTAGTAAAGGGACGACATATACAAAGACACAAGGTGTTGTGGTGTAGGATATCTGAGTGGGTCCCCGGGCCAAAAACAATACTTCAATCAGTGCTGTAACGTCACCACTTTTTAAAACGTTTTAAAGATTGGCCCGCAAACTCATTATAAGAACCCAATACAAGAATCAACTGTAGAAATTCATACTTTAATAATCTATCTTCATGTGTAAAAGGTTATTTGAGATAATGACCGTCCCGTGATCTTGCTGTTTGATGACAACAGAAGCAGACCAATAAGGCCGAAATTTCAAAACGTCTCCCCGTTATTGTTTTTGCTCGCTGTCGAAGATTGGCCGCATGGGGGCGGGGTGTTAGTGTCAAGCCTAAATGGAATAACGTACCATCATACAGATTGCGGATAACATGGGGAATGTTTTAATTACCGCATAGAAATAATTAGCAGTGTCCAGTTTGCATAATGTATTCGTTTGATAGTTCAAAATCGCAATCGAAAATGTTGGTAGATCCTTGTTGCACTTCCTGGATGAAAGAATCATCATCATTCAAAATCTCTCTCTACATTTGACATTCTAATATTTTTTTTAAAATATCACACGAAGGGATTTTGTACTTCACGGTACCTAGAGACCTATGAAATTATATTTCTCAATAGAGATACCGTCACCTCAGTAAGAATCATAACAAAGTATGATCTTGTTAAGCTTATAATATTAGAATTCTTACAATTTTAACATCTTCAAAGTAATTATAATGTCAGATTGAATCTTGGAATAATAATGCTACAATGATATACCTCAAGATCACACATTTCTTTTTTAAAAATGAAGCTTGATACTAAAATGGATAATCGCCTGTATATATGACGACATTTTGATAACAAGGTCATCATATTTCAAATTTGGTTATTTGGAGGTTTAAGCTTGTACTTTGGGGTGATGTTGTTGATTTCCTTCCTCTGTGAGACTTTTAATTGTGAAATAAACATTCTTAAATTTGGCCATGTTCCCATGGACAACTGTGTAAGAGTGAGTTAGAGGTGTGTAACCTAAAGAAGCACTGAGCGGTAACAGATCACAAGTTGCCTTCACGTTGTTTCAACATGAATTAGCAAACCGTTGTATTTTCACAACTACGAATTAGTGTGATATAATGCCTATCACAATTGTGTTTAATTTAAAGAAGCCACAACCAGTCATTATATGTTCAACAAGGCAGCTTCAAAGCCCACAAGTCTCTTGGTGAACTAGTAACAATTGGACTGAAAGTGACATCTACTAGTTGACCTTTGACCTCGAAACCTGCGGTTGTGGTTTGGGGATCTTTCCAAAATCAATTAGACATATGAAATCCACAAAATGTGTCGATACAGTGTCGATATATTGTTTATCATTAAGACAATAAGTCTGGTCTGGACTGGCGGTGTGAAGTTTAATGGATACTTTCATGAAACAACTGTAGCCTTTGATATATCTGATCGATTTAAAAAAATTCTTATGAAAACTTGATTAACGGGCCATATAAAACAGTAATTACTTTTGTAAGAATTCCATTAGGTATTTTTAAGCTTTCATTTGGTGTAATTTTGTTAGACACACTCAGTAGTGGGTAAATTTATTGCAAGTTACATTACCCAGTGCTCCTTTAAATAACAAAAGGCCATCACGTGTGATCCAATATTACAGCTCATTCCTGAAACCAGTTCTAAAAGGTGCTTCGGTGGTGTTTTCCAGTGATCCTATGGATCGTGATTGGCACTGTTTTACCGTTGGGGAAATGGGCTTGTGAGTGCCCCCTTATAAAGCTCACCCCGGCTACTTCGGACTCCCGATGTGTGAATGGTAAAAGTTGTCGTTGGCAATAAAGTCTCGAACAAAACTAAATATCCTGAAGGACCACATGTAACATTAGACTTTATAAGAAAATAGTTGTTACGATTTTAATCGTCAGCGCATTCTACTTCTTCCTTAAATATTAATTAGATATTACACCGCGAAATAATACCATTGAAAGATACGCTCTCTTTATACTGTATACAGTGTTTAATATAGCACTAGAAAAATATAACGATTGTTGTTTTGTCAGTACAATGTGGTTACATACATATAATTCAAATAGTGTATGCGATTTCATTTTGATGATACGTACTATTCAAACTCATAAATCAAGTAATTTATATACAAGGCAGGTGTCCCTTTATAACGCTGTCATTGTACTAACGGACATAACTCATATAAACAATTTTCGGTATCTTCAGATATAATATCATGTTCGTGACAAACGTCGGCAGAACTCAAACAGACTGTCACATACATTAAGTAACGGGCATTAACTGAAAGTCAGTTTATACCAAATGTAACGGTAAATGATTAGTGGTGACTATAGACAGATCACATGTACCAAGGAAACTATTTTAAAGGTTTGTAATATGAGCCACTCATATCCACATGTGGAATGGTTACATTTCGTCTTTCTTTCGGCAGAAATTCAGAATTGTTCCTGTGAATTTTAAGAGGTCGTGAGCTCATGACATCAACTACTTCACTGTGATATTGATGTCAATGAACAATGAACAATGAACAATGAAAGAAATCTGTTTGACCAATGGAATAGCGCGCAGTACCGCGTATTACCTCCCTTCAATCCGTGGAATGCAGTGGTTTGTAACACTATGATATGGATACCAGCTTAGCACGCAACACGTGTGTTCCCTGTTCCCTGCAGAATCCTGACACAATTGTTATTGTATTAAGTAGATTTAGATCTTGATACATGCAAAATTTGAAATTTGATATGAGTAGGTTAAAAGTGACATTGTCATTTTAACTTAAAGACACTATCAGTGATTTGAAAAATATTTGAAATTTGCAGGAATAGCTTCAACGTGAAGGATAAGTCTGTAGAATTCTCATAAGTTACCTTTTCCAGCTGTAGAATTGACAGAAAAGGAAGAAAACGGCAGTGTTCCAAGATACGATTCTCCATTCAATTACGTGTTGTAGTAAGTGTCCGAACGGACAGTAAGGACTAAAATCTCCGATTCTGTCCTTATTAGGTTGCTTCTGGTCTTATTATTTGCAGGGTATGTTAGGCTACCTGTGCTTGTTACATACATGCAAAAATCTGATTTTTGATGATTTTTCGATTTGCTGATTTAGCAAATCACTGATAGTGTCTTTAAGAAAAAAGGTCTTCTCAACCTGCTTCGATATGTAAGGCTGTAATAAAATACTCAGTTTTATTAATGTAAACATAAACTGTAGAAGATATGATTTGCCACGGACGGTGTGAAATAATTAACATTTCTTTCTCGTGTAAACGTCTGCTCTATTCAAGAGTGATTCTTGCCTTTGGCAAATTAGAGCTGTCACAATTAATTTTATTTCAATTTGATATAATCTCAGGAACAACATTTCATGTATAAAGATGCATGGACGACGTATTGCAGAAAAAAGTACAGATTTTTTTTTCTATTTTCCCTCTACCTCACAAAACATTACAATGGCAATGAAATAAAGAACGATTTAAGCACCGAAACTCACACACATCAAGAACACGCCGTCAACAAACACACACACACACAAACACACACACACGCAAACAAAAGAAACACACAAAAAACAAACACACACACAGACACACACATATCCACCCACCCATCATAACACAGAAATTTTTTGAAAAGATTAAACCTTCACCCGAACACCTATAAAAACGAGACATGACTACACAAAGAAAAAACTTACCTGTTAAATGTATTCATCAGTAGATATCATGGTGCGGCAGGTTGCAATATGAGTGAAAAAAAAAAGACATGGAGAACTGTTAGAAATTATATAGTGTAAACATTACTAGAATTCTGCGATTGTTTCTATATTCATAAAAAAGTGATCTACGTGCACACAACCCTAAACACATGTATGGAGTGAACAGTAAGAACCATTTTCCAAGGAAGCAAATAAACATGTGCACTGCAAAATATGTGTAACGAGGTACATGTAAGTCATAGCAAAAAAAAGAGCTTCCACGAAAGGATATAGCACAGAATTAACCAGGAAAATACGACTAATAATAATAATAATAATAATAAACAACTCAATTTTTACAAAAATCAAAATAAATTTCTTCAAATATTTACATAATTTGCCTTTGCAATTGTACATTCTGTTTTTGTTTCATTTGGACTAATTTAACCCTCGTCTACCGAAGGGGGGGGGGGACGGTTACCACCCCTTCAGGTTTTTTCCCCGGCTTGCTAAACCCCCTTTTTGGGGCCAAATTATTTAATGTAATTGTCAATTGACATGTTGCGCTCCTTTTCATCCAAACACAAACATCCACCGGGGTATAGGTAAGATACAGGGTGAAGAAGTACAAACATGCCTAGCACAACACAGGAATATCACAGACATTTGATTTTGGTACCAATAGATAGCACTGGTCCTCCTCTTTCCATTGATACTAAAATAAGTACCAACATGCCTAGCATTACGTTACAATGACGTCATAAAGTTCACATGTCAGCAAAACTGTCAATTTCCATAGACACACATAGGGGAAAATTCAATTTTTCGCCAAAAAGGTTAGGAATATCAGATATTCATGCGGGTTTTGACTCTATGTGATGGGAAACGATTAGTTATATATAATGAGAGCTAAAATTGCGAAATATACATTTTCCACCCTATATTCAGTATTTTCGGACTTTCCTCAACATATGACGTCAGAGTGCGGTCCATAAGGGGGATGTTGGTACTTTTTTTGGTACCAATGGAAAGAAGAAACTCTAAGCTATCCATTGGTACCAAATTTACAGGAATCGGATGTTCAGTAACGAACCCCCCCCCCCCCTTCGGGAGTTTTGTTACAAAAAATGGCTCCGGTAGACGAGGGTTAAAAATGCCTGGAAATTAGGGTTACACAAGTGAAATCTGCATCTGTAAATATACAATTTTAAGTATAAAAGTTGATACCCTTACTGTGTTTAGAGCTCAATAAATCTATTTGGAATATTTTATCAAAATTAGAAAGCTCTAACTCTCCACCACATTTCTCGTCAACAAAAGCAAGCAGATAATCCCGTAATGGGAGGATTTTGTGCTTATGTGGGTCTCAAGTGGATTTTTGACAAAATAACATGGGTGCAGGTACATAGCGAAGAATCAACCCACCCAATTTTATGAAGGAATTGGTTTGTACACATTGCTCTGTTGAAAATCTTAAAATCAAAATATCTCATTTGAGTCTCAATTGTAGAATTGAGCTTTAGTAGTGTACATGTTAATATTGTTCCTTGACTGAGAGTGCACATGAACACAAACTGAATCCTAGGGTAAGCATTTATGTGACATCATTGAAGTATTACTGTCATGTCAAGATTACTTTTCACAGGATAAGATTAACATGACATCAGTAACGTACTAGGCGTTATATCAATAACACCCATTGGTTCATTGAATGAAGGAATCAAATACTTCTAAAAACCGAACCCATATGCCACAGATTCATATAAAGCCCATGAATTGAGTATTCAGTATTTTATAGACAAGATCAATAAATAAGCAGACATTGAGCACAAAGAACGGCCCAGCAATAACAATCCGATAATCTGACAAATTGAATACATATTAGATCGAAAGCCTGAAGACACTCAAACGTCAGTTATGGATCAACCACGAATCGGTTTTTATGCCTGTACCCGGTGGCTAATTCTCGCTTATATATAATTCTTAGCGATTGGCAAAATGTACTTATCTTCAAACCAACTATTCTTAACGAACGATGTCCAAGGCTTTTCCCCCTCTTTCAATTAATGATTTTAGCTTTTCGGGAATTCTATTTCATACGTTTTTAAAACTCGTTTTCTAGTCTTAACATTGTGAAAAATTAATGACGTGAGACCTACTTAATCCAAAGAAAAGTTTTGACTGGATTTCTTGATGAAGAAGAGCACAATGCCCTGTAACTACAGCTTAGAGTAATCTTAAAGTTCATATTTCAGACCTATATTATAAACAGCTAATCCACAAGCGTAAAACACATAATAGTAAAATGTCAATCACATTGGAGTTTTTAACAATAAAAAACAATCAGTCTCCTTTAATTGTCTATTCCAACTTGATGTTTTGGGGAAGGAAATAGCAGTATAAACATCTGTTACTGTATAATTTCGTAGAAAATTAGTGTCACTTCATTAAAGGTCCCAGGAAATGCAAATAGAATTGATGTGGTTTGTGTCAAGTCTACAAGGAGGGACTAGAAAGCATTCAATATTTGGGTTGGTGATGACATAATTAGTTCCTTATGAAGTAAAGACCGGATGATTTTTTGAATAATAAAATATCTAAAAGTCACATGATTCTTAAATCAAAGTATAGCTTACTAGCGACTGTTAATATTGGGGACGAAAAATGGATTACTGACTTATGACTTGTATAGGGCGCTTTCACAGGAGGTCAACATGTCTTCCCGACCAACACTGAACAAAGCATGAACATTTTACCTTGCATAGAAGTATCACCTGCAGAAATATTTGAAATATTCAGGTGAACCAGCTGCATGTATTTTAGGGACTGCGGTATTTGTTTTATGCTGTGTAAGACTCAGTACACTCCTGCCATGAAATCAATAATCCCAAACATAGTGTAATAATATCACTCTAAACCTCTACCGTTGATTTACAATGTGTACAGAAAAATATATTTGAATTCCTATTCTATTGATTCAGGTTTGAAGAAGTCATTCTTATATTAATATTAAACTTTACAGGCTAATTGTTTTATAAACGTAATTTGGGTCACATTTTGTAACTGGATATTGAAAAAAAGTTGTATGATAAATACATTATCATCGACGGGTTTAGTTTAAACATGGACATAATAGAGAGAAGGACAACCAACGCGAAAACCACCAATTACCTAATTCGATTACCCATTCATCTCGACAAAAGCTATGCACTCGATGTGTATTCATGTGCATACACCGTTCACATATGGTGGAATTGTTACCAATGATAAGAAAATGTGAACTAGATATAACTGTGTCCTTAAAAGGATACGTATCCTGCCGATCGCTATTGACCTTTGACCCCAAATGTATAACTTGCATAGATAATGCCAAGTCATCTGTGCAAGTTTCAGTACCGTGCTATTTTGATAAAGCAAATATGATTTTTAAAGAGTTGTTTTCCATTAGTGACCTTTGACCCCAAATATGCTATCATTCTAATAGAAACCTTACTAACGTCAAGTCATCTGAGGAAGTTGCAGTACAGTGCTATCTTGCACAAATGATTTTTTAAAGATATTTGCAAATAACATCAGTAGTGACCCTTTAATGACCTTTGACCTCAAATATGTTAACATCCACACCTTAACCCCCATGCCAAGCAAAACTTTTGTGAAGGGCCTCAAGCTGGTTCATATCCATGAGTCACGTGAGCATGCAACGTTGCCCCTTTTCAAAAATCACGAGGCAGGCCCCTGCTGTCACATTTATTAAGTAACGGGAATTAACTGAAAAGTCAGTTTATATCAAATCTAACGGTAAATGATTAATGGTGACTATAGACAGGTCACATGTACCAAGGAAACTATTTTTAAAGGTTTGTAATATACGCCACTTATATCCACAAGTGACCTTTCTTTAAAATTACAAATGATTACATTTCGTCTTTCCTCCTGCAAAGTTTCTTAATTAAAAGTAAAAAGACAAATCAATTCAGAATTGTTCCTGTGAGTTTTGGGAGGTCTTGAGCTCATGACATCTACCTACTTCACTGATATTGATGTCAATGAATAATGAAAGAAATATATTTACCATAAAATGAGCCATTGAGTTAGTTACAAGTTTTGTTGATACTATTCAAACTCATAAATCAAGTAATTTCTAGTAGCAAGGCAAGCTGTCTTTATCGCCTGTCATTGTACGAACGGACAGGCCCATATATATTCCGTGTCTTGTATGATATATAAATATCATGTCCGTGAAAAATGTTGAACTCAAACAGACTGTCACATACATTAAGTAACGGGCATTAACTGAAAAGTCAGTTTATATCAAATCTAACGGTAAATGATTAGTGGTGACTATAAACAGATCACATGTACCATGGAAACTGTAAAGGTTTGTAATAAGCGCCACTCATATCCACATCTGACTTTTCTTTAAAATTACAAATGATTACATTTCGTCTTTTTTGCAGATTTTCTTAATTAAAAGTAAAAAGACAAATCAATTCAGAATTGTTCGTGTGAATTTTTGGGAGGTCTTGAGCTCATGACATTTACCTACTTCACTGTGATATTGATGTCAATGAACAATGAAAGAAACCTCTTTACCATAAAATGAGCCATTGCGTTAGTTACAAGCTTGCGTGCAAAACTACTAGCTACTGCCATTGTGTTAGTTACAGCGTTTTTTTTACCATTGGAATAACCCGCAGTCAATTGCGTATTACCTCCCTTGAATCCGTGGAATGCAATGGTTTGTAACACTGTGATATGGTTACCAGCTTAGCACGCAACACGTGTGTTCCCAGCAGAATCTTGACACAATTGTTATTGTATTAAGTAGATTTAGATCTTGATGCAGGCAAATATGAAATTTGATATGACTAGATTAAAAGTGAATTTGTCATTTTAAATATAGAAAAATAGGTCCCCTCAACCTACTCCGATATGTAAGGCTTTTATAAAATACTCATGGTTTTATAATGTAAACATAAACTGTAGAATATATGAATTGCCACGGACGGTGTGAAATAATTAACATTTCTTTCTCGCGTAAACGTCTGCTCTATTCAAGAGTGATTCTTGGCTTTGGCAAATTAAAGCTGTCACAATTAATTTTATTTAAATTTGATATAATCTCAGGAGCAACATTTCATGTATTAAATATCCATGGATGGCAATTGTGGAAAAGCACTGTCGATTTTCTTCTATTTTTATTCCCTGTACTTCACAAGACATTTACAACGACAATGAAATAAAGAAAAAAAAAAATAGGAAAAAAATTAAGTACATAGTCAAAAAGTTGATACCCTTATTGTGTTCAGCGCTCAAAAAATCTATTCCGAACATTTTTCTCAAAATTAGAAAGCTCTAACTTTTCACCATATTTCTCGTCAATAAAAGCAATGGGAGGATTTTGTCACAATTACAAAACATATTATGAGTGTGGGTCTAGATCATTGACAAAAATAACATAGCGACGAATGAACCTTCCAATTTTATGAAGAAATTGCTTTGTACAAATTGCTCTGTGGAAAATCTTAAAATGATCAGCTCATTTGAATCTCAATGGTAGAATTAAAGTTATTGTTGTGAATAGTTGGCTAACCAACATCGTCATCATCTTTAATAGCCAAAACTTCAATCCAAAAATTCTGAGCCTTTACAGGATCCTCATGGGATCATTTATATATGTAGTACGCTGAACTAGTAATTTTAATATTATCAAAGAGGTTTCCACAATTTTTATAAAATAGAATCTTGCATTTGAGGAGGATTATAAAACCAATCTAAATTTTACATGCCACTATTTTGAAACATTGAGCAAACTAATCTGTCAACTCGATTTGGTTACACGCTGGTATAATATAGCACCATTCCATGCACCAATTCAATTTTAGTAGTGTCCATGTTAGTAGTGTTTCTTGACTGGGAGTGCACATGAACACAAACTGCAAAGCTAAGGTAAACGTTTATGTGACAGCATTGAAGTATTACTGTCATGTCAAGATTATTTTTCATAGGGTGATTAGTATGACCTCAGTAACGTACTAGTAGTTATATCAATAACGCCCATTGGATCATTGAATAATGGAATCATATCCTTCTAAAAACCCAACCCAACCGTACCCATATACCACAGATTCATACAAAGCCCATGGATTGAGTGTTCAGTATTTTATAGACAAGATCAATACATAGGCAGACATTGAACACAAAGCACGGCCCAGCAATAACAATCCGATAATCTGACAATTGAATACATAATAGATCGAAAGCCTGAAGACACTCAAACGTCAGTTATGGATCAACCACGAATAGTTTTTTATACCCGGTGGCTAATTCTCGCTTAATATAATTCTCATCGATTGGCACAATCTACTTATCTTCAGTTAATGAGTTTGAGCCTTTCGGGGGTTCTATTTCATATGATTTTAAAACCCGTTTTATTGTGAAAAATTAATGACGTGAGACCTACTTAATCCCAAGAAAAGTTCTGACTGGATTTCTTGAAGAAGACCATAATGGCGTATAACTATAGCTTAGAGTTATTTTAAGGTTCATATTTCAGACCTATATTTTAAATAGCTAATCAACAAGCCTTACAACATATAGTAATAATAAAAAGTCGGTCTTAAACTCATATTGGGGGTTTTAACAATAGAAATAGTCGGTCTTCTTTAATTGTCTATTCCAACTAGATATTTTTGGCAAGGAAATAGAAGTATAAATATCACCTGTCACTGTCAGGAAATAGAGTGATTTCGTAGAAAATCTGAATTATTTTTATTTAAAAAGACAAAATGTCTCGCCACAAGTTCTTTATAAATTTTAAAGACCGGATGATATCACATTTTTCAGTAGCCGCCGAACTTAAATCAACGTTTGTGTGAGTCGTCAAATTGCCTTACAATGTATTCTGTGAAGTCTAATTGGCCAATAAAAAGTTAATAATATGTTATTTTTGAATAAAAAAATATCTAAAAGTCACATGATTCTTAAATCAATGCACATAGGCATTTATATAGCGCTTTTACATTACTGAACAAAACGCTTAACAGTCGGAACAGCAGAAAAGAAACAATAAATAACAGAGAAACAGAGTGACATTAGGATACATATATGTTTTGAGTTTGTTCTTAAAAACTTGAACGCTACTATATCATCTGGGGGATTGAGGCAAATGATTCCAAAGTGTTGTCGCACTGTTTGCGAAGGCTTTGTCCCCTGTTGCAGTATAAGTTCTGTTACAAGTAAGTCTGGTGCTATTTTTTTGTGGGAAAGGAGATACGTAGTGCCATTGAGGTCGAACAATGGAGGAAATTTGTCAGATAAGCAGGTGCTAGATCATTGAGTGATTTATAAATAAGTAAAAGAATCATGTATATGATTCTTGTCAGCGACTGTTGATGGACTATGGTCCTATGACTAGTACAGGGCGTATCAATAAAAACGCAACAAAACTTCTCCCCAATTTTTGTGGTAATTGTGTAAAATTACATCAAAATAATTAAAGCCATCTTAAAGCCACATATCTCCTCTTTCCAACGATAGGTAATTTGTTCATGTGCGGCCATGGATAACCGAGTAATCATTGTTTTTGCAAAACGGGACAAAGTGAGATTGGGACCAAGTTTCAAGTAATGCTAACACAAATCTTATTCAATTTTTCAGTCATGCAAGTGAATAGGATTTGTATTGAAACTTGGTCCCAAGCTGACTTTGTCCCATTGTGCAAAAACAATGATTAATCGGTTATCCATGGCCGCACATGAATAACTTACCTATCATTGGAAAGAGGGGATTTGTGGCTTTAAGTTGGCACTAGTTAATTGTGGTATAATTTTACACAATTACCACAAGAATTGGGAAGAAGTTTTGTTGCGATTTTATTGATACGCGCTGTATAGGGCGCTTTCACAAGAGGTCAATAGCTTAAGTTGGTCAGATCTGTCTTCTAGAACAACACTGAACAAAGCGGGTACACTTGCCATAGAAGTATCACCTGCAGAAATATTTGAAATATTTAGGTGAACCAGGTGCATGTATTTTAGGGAATGTCAACTGCGGTATTTGTTTATGTTGTGTAAGACGCAATGCACTCCTGCCATGAAATCAATAAACCCAAACATAGTGTAGTAATAGCACTTTCAACCTCGAATTCTACGGTTGATTTGCAAACTGTACAGAAAAATATATTTGGATTCATATTCTATTAATTTGGGTTTGAAGAAATCATTCTAATAATGCTATTATTATTATTATTATTGCTATCATGTGCGTTAGGGCAAAATTAACTGTTGTTATTCACTCATTACAGCTAAATATATTATTAATAATCAAACAGTAATATACCCTAATTTCGATCAGCAAATTGAGTTTCATGAATACCCACCCGTATCGATAGCACAAGCTTATTGTATAATTATTAGCATCGACGGTTAAGTTTGAAGAATGAGTTCAGGTAGGTCTTTCGAAGATTTAAGCCACAAAAATCCATCTCAATTTCTATTATAGGCTCGTTGAGTAAGTCGATCATCCAGTTCACGTAGATAGTGCGTTGAACCATGAACGAATAGTCTGTTGCATTTAGATTTGTGTCATTTCGATCATAAAAAATATGATGAAAAGTTGTTTAGAGAATGGGGTAGTAGTACATATGATAAATTAACGTCAAATTATATTTGTTTAGTAGATATTCGAAACATGTCAATATTTAATAAAATCCAGGTTGTTTGCTATAATTTCCCCTCTGCGACGACTGAAGACCTCAATCGTAGGCAGTTGTATGGCGATGGCAGGGTAACTACATCGGTTGAATGGAAAATATTCCCTGAGAGTTTATAATGCAATGACAAAATTCACCTTGATGTCAGGTACAACTGTGCAAGAAAGACACGTATCACATTGAACGTATTTCGGTCAGAGTTAGAAAAAAATAATGTATTGAAAAGATGCAGAGAAGTCACCAATGGCAAGGTACTCTGCAAATATATATATGAGCCATTGGATTCTGAATTGCAGCTCCTATTTACCTGTGTGTCACCCAAGTGTTGTAGTCTACACAAAGGAATTAAGAGTAGCATGTAAAATGCAACCGGAATGAAAAGAAGATCATCTATGGTCATTATTTTGACTGATCGCACTGTTTCAAATTGACTTGATTAAAAGTATTCTGTTGGTTAAAATGACTGCGGTAGGTCTGAAATGACAAGTGATATAAATTTAAAGGTAAGAGACGAAAATGTCAACATGATTCAGTGTATTAGGTTACATGATGGATTACGAGCTTCACAGAATACGAAGCAACCATTTGGTGTTTATTTGACATCCAAAGTTAAAGCGGCATAGACACATTTTCAACAAAATATGAAGTATATTCAAATTGCTCTCCATTTAATATTTCCTTTATTCGAAATTGTAAAAAAAATGTAAAGGAAGATAACTCGTGTGCTAATGTACAGAAAACGGTCTTGGCCTGATCGTGGTCAACATGTTGACGTATCTGAATTTGGCCTTATGGTGTGCAACCTTATAAAGTCTTGTTTACCTTTTGTTGAATATTAAAATTGTTCATAAGTTACGATCGTCTTTGGGACCCCCTGACTTACCCAGAAGTAGTATCAATTTTAATATCAGATGAAAGGCCGTATTTTTCTCATTGTCGTCCTGAAATTTCAGTCTTCTCAAATCCTCTTTTTGGCCAAAGATAGAGAGAGAGAAAAAGACCGTGTTAATGGTTAACTAACAATGCTAACACATTAGGGCAAGAGTTCCATATGTACTCCCTTCAAAGTTATGTAATAAACTCTTTTTCATTTTTGGCCTTAGGGTTAGGGTTTGTTGTTAGTGTAGGCCATAAATAAAATAAGTTTGTTTCATGTAGCATTTTAAAGAAGGGGTACATATGGAACTCTTTCCCACAGTAGTGAATACAGCTTTACAATATGCACTATTGCTTCTACCATCAAAACCGCAAGTTTGTCTCCCACGAAACTTAGTGGTAAGTGTTTGCGAGTCGGGCTCTCATAAATTAGAGAACACGAAACCAGAACAAGCTCCTTTAAAGCATTCCAGGGGCACTTTCGCACAGAATTTTACATGATCACACAAAACAGTCTTTAGAAAGTGAACGCAAAGACGTGTTAAGAAGGGGTATAATTAGAGCAATACCGTAATTGTTAGTGTTTCAAAACTGAATAAAAGATGTAGCGATGTGACACTAGACGATTAGCCGCTAAAATTGTCTACAAAAGTGATAGCAAGGAAGTGTTTAGAAAGTGTTTACTTGATAAACACATTTTACAGCGTAGTTGCTTATCTTGTTACTGCGTAATTTCAGGCACGACTTCAAAAGCAGCTGAATATGAAACGAATTTCAAAATCAGGAAAAAATGCAAGGACTAACTGCTGTAAAGATAATGAAGGAACAAACACCATTGTTATTCCTCTCTCTAAAGAAGGTCAAGGATATGCGCACTTACTCCCGTGAGTTTTTTTATACTGTACGAGATATAAAAGAACGTTTCCAGAATTCCTTTCCGTTTTGTATCGTAGCACACTAGTCACAAATGATGACCTTTTATTGTACTTAAAATGTAAATATAAATGCATATCAAAAGCCGTCCCTTGTGACAATCTTTATGTTTTCCATTTTTCTCCATCCATACAAAGTGTCATTACAAGTCAGTACATCATGTTTGTAGATATTTTACTCCCGGAAAAAATACACCGGGCGAACTTGATACCTTCTCTAATAACTACGATGTGACTCTTTAGCACAAATCAGTCAATGTCCATCGCGCAATTAGAATTGAATGAGAAGACAGGGAGTTCAGGTAGAAATGGAAACTTACGCCGATTGTACAAAAGGATATTTGATGGTTCATAACTGCATCGTATATTGACCGAAACCTTTCTCTTGTTCTAGGTCTCTTGATGCCCAAGAGCTTATAAAGGCTCGTAAATTCTAAAACGCCATCCGTTCTGTGTGCTAACTACAGTATTACAGGAGAAATTACAAAGTTCGGTCACTTAAGTTTCAGGTATGAGCGTTCTCTTCTGTTCTTCACATTGAAAGAAATAAATACCTCCAGAATTTAATTTTACTTTGAATTCACCTTTTAGTTTTTGATAATTGTTTTAAATGAATAACTTTAAAATTTGGGGAAGTTCTCATATCTGAGTTTCTTCCTGTACCTAAGTACCAGAACAGTAATACCGTATTTTAGAGATTGTTTTTCAAGGTAAAAATTTAGTCCTTAAAGGAGGATTAAGACTTTTTTCGTGGGAATACGGCAGGACGGGCCATGTTTATGGAGAATGAAACATCGCTACGTGTATGAGTACATTAAGAAAAAGGCTTATAAAATATAATTTTTGCCCGTAGTCTCAATATTTATTTTTAAAGCAAAGGAAGCATATACAGTAATGGTATAACCGATTTATTTAAATATATCATCTTTTTAAAGTTAGTGAATCTGTTGTATAAAACAACATTACAATGATTAAAGATTTATCATTTTGGACGTCTACATTAATTTTGCTGGTCGTTTCCGGAGGTGTGAATTGAGTGATTGTAGAAGCGAAACAAATATCTTCGATGGCAGTAAACCGGTTTGATTCCGGGTTAATCTTTAACCTACTTCTACAGAATAATGTATGTGGTTAGTTCGTAGTCACAGAAGGAAACGGTCCTCCGGTCCGAAAATCAAGCATGGCCATGATAAAATATGGGCGGAAGGAATGAAAGAATAGTCAGGTCATTGACAGAGGCACCGTCTAAAGGTGGTCACAGGTTGCAGACATTACGTTTGTGGGACATTTTCAATAATGTATTCTTCTTGGAAGAGGTATGTGTTTTAAGAAACCACAAAAGCTAAAAAAGGTGATGTTCCGTAAGTTCTAGACATGTATTCGCTGTATATATTTGTTTCAGTTTTATAAACCTATCAAATGTACGCTTCAAAGCAACGGGTAATGAAAAACTGACGGCAATAGACATTTTCTGAATGATAGGTTGTCAGATTATTAAGAACCCCAGGCCTAATTTCGAAATAGTTTTTCTTAGCCCACGGCCAGATCTCACTCGTCTGAAAAACCAGGATAGTATTTGTGATGTCAACAATTTCCAGAACCAATCTTAGTAGTGAATTGGTATCTGAATTAAAGCAAATGTGTTAACATGAAACACGTTAGAATTTAATTTGAGCATAAAGGACCAGGGGTTTGTTCGTACTAGGAGCCTTGCCTTTAAATTTGTTTCAAAATTATTCAGCTGAGAGACAACACATACTATTCCTCATTTAAGAACAAACCGACAATCAACAATAGACACACATACACACAAGACCAATTGCAGAAATATACTTTGAGTTGCTTTTTGAAGAATTATTTAAAATTTAATCAAGGATCTTAGTACTTTTCTTTTTGGTATGGTAGACCATTCAAAGTTTTCCATGGTATAAGTTGAGTCTAATTTTACCAATCTATTTGGTTATTTTTAACCAAAAATGCTGTTGTCGGTTTGTTGTTATTATAATCCTTTCATTGGAGTTAAATAGTGATTCTTTTCAAAATTGTGCGTTAAACAACCTGAAGTATCAAGTATATTACAATTAAGTAGTGCTGATTCATTAAGTGCAAAGGCGTTACAACACCACGGATTTATCTTGATGCACGACATCCAGATTCCATACAGGTCACGCCATTAGTGTATTGATGTTAACCCTAGGTCCACCACCTTTCATACAGTATCCCTGATTGGGTTATTTGCACCATATAACATGATACGAAACTCCGAGTACTGATCAAAATAGAAAACTTCTACATACCAGCATTCCATTTAAGCTTTCCTTACATGTGTTATTGATGGCCTAATAATGTCGTTGTAACCTGAAATAACCAAGCAAATTGTCGTTTGTACCCAGGGTGTTAAACACTCCATTACTTACAGTGTATGGCGTATGTTTTTAAAGTGTCATTAACTTTTTCTGTACTGTTCCAAAAAGGGGGAAAAAGATCCGTAAAGGGGCGGCATTTTGTATTGAATTGAGATCACGTTTTGATTATGTTTCAGATACAAAGCAGGACGGAACCGTGCTGTTTCAGCAGTGTTTAAATGTGATCGAAATACACTGTCCTTTTGTCCATATTTTTAAATTGAAAAGTGGACTATATAGTATTTAAACGTGACCATGGAATGCAGTTGCCACTAAAATGATAAAATTTTCAATGCAAGCTGCTTTGAATACCTACTCGCGGCATAGCCAGTTTTAAAAGTTGAAAGGATAAAGTAGGTTTCACACCACTAATGCTGCTCCCATTGTCCTGTACAAAATGGGCGAGATGAACACGTATTTTTCATCATGGAACATCTCAGACCTAAAGCTAACATTCTGCTGAAGATACATCATATCTCCTTACCCAACAATCTGAAATTAGGGTATTTATCCCAAAATTTTCGAAGCGGATGGACCGCCAAGACTAGGCATGCCACGTGGATCCTGGAGGTCACAGCAATTTTTTCAGTCAGGTGTTCCCTGTAAGAATACTTTTAAAATTTTGATGTCGGATCAAAATTATAAATTATCAATGACAACCTTTTTCTGATCTCCTACATTTTATACTTAATATTGAAGCAACCATGATTTGCCACCCAGATCTCGCCATTTCCTTCAGTTTTAAGGGTATAACTTAGGCGAAGGGTCACCAAAAAAAAACACCTCCTTTGCAGTGGGGCTGGACTTACGGTTTCTCACATTATTTACTGGTTTGAATCCTATAGAGATTTCATATTTGTAAATTAATGCTTTCTTGTCTACGTGTACACCTCCTTCACATGTGTGATCATTTCATCAGAATAATCTTTTTTTTAATTAAGTGACAACAAAATAGTATTGTCCTAAAATATCCAGTTCTGTCTATCTACTGAAGATTTCTTAGATAGGCCTCACCCAAAAAAAACATGTGTTTCCATTGCTTTAAAAGCTATATATCATAAAAATTAATCTTTGCTCCTTATAGCACCTATGGCCTGTGAGAAGGGAAAGGAGGGGGGCTTATTCGGGGAGGGGGGTTTACTCGGGCAAGGGGGTTTACTCGGGGGGGGGGGCTGCTTGTAAGCATGTCACACCAAAGGTCTAGCTGGTAACCACTTTCAATTTAACTTGTTTATCAAAATAGCTTCACTTTCCTGGATAAAAGAAGTGCTGCCAATCCCCCCCATATGTAAAACCCGGCATGTACATCACAAAAGTTGTCCATGGCTTACCTTTTATCCATTATGTGGCTATTTTAATCGGCTAAAACAATTGCCGCACGCCAGACCTGCTGAAATTGTGCACCTTTAGACCTCGGTCATTTTACCACTCGCTTAACAAACCGAAGCCCTTCTAGAGTTTTTTACAGCTGCCATGCACACGTACCTATTCTTTTGCCTCTCGAGCCGTTCTCCGCTCTGCCCTGCCGCCCCCCCCCCCCCCCGCTCTGCATAGACAACACTAGGCCAGGGGGACTGCTTTAGTATCACCAATGTTTTGAAAACAATGTGTGACAAGATTCAAATTGACTTACCGAAGTTAGGGGGAGGTCACGAACCTATTTTCGCTGTTGCTATACACCGCCTAGTATAGGTTTCACACCCACTACATGG
The DNA here is from genome assembly GCA_023653785.1 of Ophioderma brevispina. Classification (NCBI taxonomy): domain Eukaryota; kingdom Metazoa; phylum Echinodermata; class Ophiuroidea; order Amphilepidida; family Ophiodermatidae; genus Ophioderma; species Ophioderma brevispina. The sequence goes on along the minus strand of JAMKCH010087252.1, from coordinate 62,337 downwards.
CTGCCCCTTCGTTTCCTTACAACATGGGCGAGATGAAACGTATTTTGCCTCAATGGAACATCTGAGACCTTAAAGCTAACATTCTGCGTGAAGATCATCATATCTCCTACCAAATCAATCATGAAATTCGGGTAGTTATCCCCCAAAATTTTCGAGCGAATGGACCGCAAAGACAAGCATGCACCGTGGATCCTGGAGGTCACAGCACTTTTTCCGTCAGGTGGTTCCCTGTAAGAATACGTTAAAATTGGTTTGGCGGAATCAAAATAACATATCAATGGACAACCTTTTTTGATATTCTACAGATTTTATACTTAATATTGATAGCAACCATGATTTTCAACCCCGATCTCGCCCTTTGTCTTAGTTTTTAAGGTATACTTAGGCGAGGGTCACCAAAAAAAAACCACCTCATTTGCAGTGGGGGCTGGACGTACATGTTTCTCACATATTTACTGGGTGTGATCCGTAAAAGGAATGGGCGAAGTTAGCAGTATAAAATTCATGAATCTTAGGAATTGAATAAAATTTAATGTTAATCAATTGTTGGCGCATTGTAGGGTTTACTTTCAAAGTTACAGTTAAATTATAAGCCTCGCCTATCTAAATAGCTACAATCCAACGGCGTGTTATTGATTTTTTGTCAAAGTGCTTCACGATTTATAAAAGGGCTTTTGTATTTACTCTTTCAGCTCATTATTCATCATCATCATCATATCATCCTCTCATAATCATCATCTTATCATCATCAATCAATTATCGTCCACAGCAGGGTGAAGGACTGCGCCAAGATGACAAAAAAAGACCTTTCTTGGACTTTTCTAATTCAGGTTATGCCTTGGAACTGGGTGATCTTATTCTCCTATCCAATGTTGTTTGTTTTCCTGGGTGTCTTATTCCATTTTTAGGCACTGCAATTCAGTTATAACTTTGTCCATTCCCATTTGTCGGTCTTGCCACATGACCAGCCCATCACCATTATTTTTGCTTCACTGCATGGACGATGTTGCTGACGTGAGTCTTAGTTTCTCTTGTTTTAAATCCAAAGATTTGTTTTCCTGTCACGACTTGCTGATACCAATCATACATCTTGTCCATGCTATGTTGGGCTACCTTCAGTTTGTCTCCATTTCGGGTCATTGACCAAGTCTCTGCACATATGTCATGGCAGACAAAACACTTGTTGGTTGAACACTTTTCGTTTTAGGCCGAGTGAGGCCGACTCAGTTGCCAAGGTACCCCCCCATCCTGAATTTGTCTCTTCGCTTAATTTCACATCCAAGTAGTTTAATGTTTTCATATTGATGACCTGCCCCCCGATAGCTGTAGGCGTCAACTTCTCAATATTTTGGTGTATGTAAGATAGCTTTCTTTCTTGTGGTGTGACAAATTGAACATGTCTTTGTTTTTCGCATGCTGCTCTTTTATCCCAAAAATCCACCCTGTTGCTTTCAAGGTATTTCCACGAAAGTATCCCCTCTATACTTTATGACACAACATTAACTGTTTAATTTGTGCCCCGGCTTGCTCCACCCAATAAAAATAACTAAAAACACGAAATTGTTAAAAGTAAGGAGAAAGCAAAGTGGTTGAAACAAAATCGCATTGTTACTCGTGTCTATTAAAAGCTGTCTATTTATCTCAGTAAGAAATATAAGTGCTAAAGCAAAAACAACACGGCAGATGCTTGTTGCCGTCAATGGATAGAATACGTAGACAGGTGAATGACCAGAAAGCACCGAAATATGATCCATATTAACAACACCCGATATGCCACACGATTAAGATGATCAGCGTATTTCAACTGACACTTTCACAACTTAGATAACTGCGAAAACGACTTCCATATCATTTTGTCCAATAGAAACGCGCTATAAAATTTTTAAAAGCAAGGGTTTCGTTACAATCGCGGTTTCGCAATCTATTTAATTATCAATGAAAAAGATCCATTAAAAATTTTCAGTAAAACAAGAAATAATGTTTATCTTTTCCTCAACTTTAAATACGTGATAAATTTTGAGTCTTACTTCAATGTTCTCTCGAAGATTTCTGATAAAATATATTTAAAAAAGCAACTAAAAGCTCAATTTTGAATTTCCTAGTCTCCTTTTATAATTGGTGATTCGTCGTCATGTGTCTGGTTTTAACTTAAGAAAGTATTGTCTAAAAATATGCGTAAAAACACCCTGTTTTTTTCCAATTTTCTTCAGTAAGTGCTTTTTACATCAAGTATATACATTCTTATGTTAAGTCTACTTCTGGGAGTCACAAAAAACAAGAGGTCGCATTGAGCTTCCAAAAGCCCCCCCCCCCCCCCACCAAAAGAAAGAAAAAAAAAAAACCCCCACAAAAACCCCCCGTCAGATGTATTAAAATAGCTCACTCTGTGCATTGCCTTGACAAAACGTAGTTTCACACTTTTTCCTCTCTTTGATTTACTCTTCAAAAAACATTGACCGCCTATATAAACGATTGCTATTTTAATCTTTACCACAAAATCTTTACCCACACACACTGTGAACAAAATGTTAATCGTTTCAGTTTGTGTCTGTGTCACTGGTACTCCATTCATGTACTCATTAGGATTATGCAGTGTTAGAGTTAGAAAATAAAGGAATGACAAACATGCATTGTGCTACCATCATTATGGTAAAAGTCTATCAGTGCAATTGGGGATATGTAATTTTTTATTCTAGCCATAGCGATACTGGCATCGATCTCTTGTCTTTCAATTTGGTTAAGTGTATTTGTATTAATATAACTTTTGACCATCCATGTTAGTTGTGTAGTAGTTTTGAACACTTTGAGCTTGTCAACGTAACCCAACGCGGGAGCGTTAATTTGAGTAAATCTACAGGCGTATCAAAAAAACAAAAACAAAACCAACAAAACAACCAAAAACAAAAACGCATAATTGATTTGTTCTCAAGTTTTTGAAAATTTAACTAGGTTTTCGCCAAGGAGAGTAGTACCCCCTTAAAGCACACTGTCCCTCTTTTCAAGAATATGTTTTATACTTATACACGTTTTCATAGGATGCGGAGTAAGTCAAAGGGTTTTTCAACAATGGGAGAAAAGTAAAGGACAAAAAAATTCGGACTCAAGTTTTTAAAAGTGAAAGCTGGTTTGTCCCTCTCAAATATCCATCTCCCCTCTTTTCAAATGTTCAGTCAGGTGATTCATTACATAATCTTTGAATTTTGGCAAGGATATTGCTTCAGTGAGGTGAGTCATTACATAATCTTTGAATTTTGCAAGGATTTGCTTGTCTAGCCGCAAAACGCTTTAGAGAAGCATGCTTTGAATTTTTCATCAGTGTCCAAGATGCTCAATTGACTACCGATCAAAGGGTCCTTTGTGGTAACTGAGTATGCGCACCCAAAATTCAACGTCAGTGCAAGAGGCATTTCGATCACAATTTCCTGAACGTGATCCTCAACCCAGAAGCACGATATTGCGAACTTTTAGGAAGTACCAGGCTACGGAAGCAACTTAATCGCAACAGAGGGAACTCTGAAGGCCACAACACGACGTTCTGGAAGACTTGAGGCTTAGACATCTCCTACAACAGAATCCACGAATGTTAGCGGGCGCCAGAAGAAATGGTCTAGGATTTCCATCTGCAACATTAATCGTATCACCAGACTTAATCTCAGATGGCATCCATATCAAATGTAAAATTCGGCGCGCGGAAACTTACCAAACGACAACAAGAAAACGTTGGCTGAGGTCTTTAGACACCCCGTGTGATTGCACTGCGTCATAATGTGGAATGGCCACCACGATCACCGGATCTGACTACTTGCGATTTCCTTTCTTTGGGGCTACCTCAAAAGCAAAACTCTTACCACCCCCGTCCCCTGACCTTGCATCGCTTCGTCTGAGAATAATCATGAGTTTGATGTATTACGACCCCAAGACAAAATGATTCGCAGAGCGGTTAGAGAAAATAGATACGCGGGCTCACCTATGTGTATGAGAGAGATGGAAATCCATGTTGAGGTACATGACAGAAATTCATCCTTAAGAAGAAGATAAGTAATTTAGATTATTTATGTTTATTTAATTTCTACACGATTCATTTCAATGTCCCCAAAACTTGGTTCATCCATCATGTAAGACTGCACGGAATCAGCCGAGCACGAAATCTTCTCTAAAGGATCAAAGGATTACAGAGTATTGTACAACTGTAATTCCGTAAAAGAAGTCTTTATACTCTAGTCTAAACCATGATATCTTACACAAAGGGACACACCAAAACTTGGTCAAAACAAAAATTGACTTGCTGTCAGAGAGGGGCATTTTACTCAGACACTCAGCCATTCCAGACCGTGGTATGGCGAGTAACATATCATTTGAAAGAGAAGTGTACTTTAAGGGTGGTAGTATTTTTTTTGTTGTACAACTTAATCATATTGTATCACAAATTGAAACAAATCTTGTTGTGGTGGTTTTTTATATGCACTGTATACAAAGACTGTCCACAAGATGGATTCAGCATATCCCGAAATGTTGCAAAAGATCGAAAGTCTTTTTTCCTTTGTTGAAATACCAATGTTTCTGTTGGAAATCGGGATAAGTATTTGCATCAGGCATCCCTTGCTTAAGTTATTCCAAAGATGTTCAAAAGGTGAATGAACTGATGCTCTGGTTGGCCATGGGAGTCAGTCAGTATTTCTGCTGTGTATTGCGGTATTTCATTGTCTGTGGCGTGAGGATGACAGGGGCGTTGTTCGTTTGTCCTTAACTGATGGTAGATCTTTTAGAGGAGGAGCACGGACGTGGACCCAGGTTAAACATCGTTTACTCCTCCCTAAGAAAAGGGTTTGACACCTCTTGGTAAGTTAGTATAGTAGGCTAACAGTTAAAATTATCAACTTTGTGAAGGTAATAAAAAGTATGTCCCTCAGTTTGTTTTTTATATCTATGAACTAGCTAAAACATGTTCATTTATTTGTTTAATGTGACGGATTGCATAGACAGCCCGTCGTCTATAGCAATTTCTAATGCTCTAAAAATAACCAAAATCATTTTAATTGATTTCCATACCGTAACTATATGCAAATCATGTTATGCTTTCTATAGATAGTGAGAACAAAAAGGTCCCCCATAATGTGGTGTTCGATCCAACCATAACCACACGTACTGTTCTATTCCTTTCTCTCTCAGGAGTGTTCCACCAAGTTCAAACACGTCCCTAATTCCATATCGCCAAGAAGCATATACCGATATTAACCCTCTTCACGTGCTGCAAAAATATCTTTCCTTGTTTAAGTTGCAGAAAAGCGGAGCGGACTGCTAGCTTGTCATATCTCAGACTATTGAAGACAAAAGCGATCCTTTCAATCAACCATATATAAGAGGCACCACAGCACAGAGAGTTCTCTGTTAAAATCAAAACCAATCGTCTTTAAACGGCATATACCCACCTCCAGAATCCGCACCACCAAAGTTCTACTAAAATACTTTTTTCTGCAGATCACTTGGTTACGTGCTCGCTGCCACAATGATGCTATTATAGGCCCACCACAGGGCTTTCTTTCTATACAACCCCTGTTCATGGCATTATCGTGAATTTGGCATTTCTTTGTACCATATTCGAGTTCAATCCTATAAGGATATGGCCGAGTGTGAATATGCTCTTGCCAATTAACACCGGCAAGGTAAATGCATGGGGTGGTACCGGCAAGATTGGTTTTCAAATGTTAACACGGCATAAACTGATGGATTTCATCATTCTCTTTGTCAAAAAGGTGCTCTGCTGCCTAATTTTTGTTTAATATTATATTTTGTAGAATGATCTGTTCAAATCATCTGGAAAATATATCGTTCTAATTCTGAATGCTTCACACAGTATGCCACTTCATATCAATTCCGTCGATTCTTACATTCGTAACATTCAGGTTGATTTCCCCGGATGCTTGGCAAAATAATGGCAGAGTTTTTTTTTCTTTTTTTGGCCAGTTACGCTTTCGCTCACTGAGAGAAAAAGTGACCTTATTTTTGTTTGTGGTTGGGACCAACCCTCTGTCGAATTAATGTATTTCTTGCCTTGGCTTCTAGGTAGGCAAATAGTTGACTTCATCTAATGACATCATCTAATTACAGTTCAGTTACTACGGTCTTGACCTCAGACATTGACTTCGATCCTCCTCGGCTGCTACTAGCTGTTGTCTTCCAGTTACTAAATGGGTGTTCAAAACCTATGGAATGAGCTCCGCACTGGTATCATAGAGCGGGGGTCGGTCGGTGACTCAGTTCGAACGTTTGCTGAAAATATACCTTTAGTCAGCGACATAACTACTGTGGTTGCAGTTTTCCCCTTGTTAAATTATTGTGTTTTATTTTATTGTTTTCTTGTTTCTTAATTTTATACTCACTCATTGTTTTCTGCGTAAAGACGCTCTGTACGTGGAGAACGCCATTTACGATGACGATGATGATGATGATCATCACATCATTCTTGAAAAATGATTTTCTCCTATGGTTCCCTTTCCTTTTCTGGCCTGTGGTGTAACAGGGCTGAATTCCGAAAATTGTGCACAACTTGGAAATATGTAATGCACCAAAAATCAATATTTTCAATATTTTCACCAGGTTTGCCTCTAAATTGTCACTCGTCAACGACAAAAATATGCAATGATTTTCATTTTGAGCTTCAAAAGGTCAGTATCCAATAACAGGTATTTGACTGCGATATTGATTTCCAATGCCCAAAAAAGACATATACGCCTTAAGCAACATACATTTCTTTCATTTTGTGGCGGCTAGCAGTCCCTTCGCTTTATTTAAGAAAATCATGGAAGTAAATCAGAATTGCCCATGATATTCCTACATAAATTCACAACTTTTATTTCGTAAAAATGTCAATATTCAAAGAGTGTATTTACGAAATAATCATCTGTTCGTTTCTCGTTGGGAGGTCACAAGCTAATAATAACCACCACTTTGATTGTGATATCGATTTCAATGGGTATTAGAAGCACGTAATCTCTGCACACTAGACGCAATTTTGTTTCTATTACGTTACCTCATGAATTCATCTTAAGTGCATACTCTTATGATTGTATCAAACAGCAATTAAATTAATGGTGGCAGATGTAATTTGCCAAAGGGAACAAATCACCGGCAATTGAAAGTAGTTGACGGCTAAGATAGACACCATTAATTATTAGCCCAAATCGGCAGCCGATTCATATCTTTGATATTATACGTGTAAATTGATAAAGCTGTCATATCAACGTTTCTTTGCACCGTTATAAAATAGGTTAAGACGACCTATTTTTTATTATATCAAGTCTTCAATTTCCAGCATTATTTATCAATTCTCATAAATCAAGCAATATTTCATGGTTAGGCTCAAAATGGATTGCCCATTGCAGGTGACGGTAGATTATATTATCAAAGAACACCGAGCATGGATGAACCGGGCAAAACTAAATACACACAAAATTATACTATCAGGTATAAGATGTAGATTACTTTCAGTGCTTAGCAAAATCGAAAAGGCGACCATTTTAAAGAAGCAATTCATTACTAAAAAATAGAAACAAATGAAGTCTACCATTGACATGTTTCCTTGCCCTGGCATACGACTGATGACACGACAAATAAAAAGGTGAAACATGAAAAGGTAAGGTTTAGATGAGGAATGAAAATGCAGCACATTGAGCCACTACGGTGTGTGGACGAACGTAGGCCTTTCATTGGTTTGAAAAAAATACAACATTAAAATACGTGAAAATTAGTCAATTATGTATAGGCTAATAGCCAACTTTTAGATGTGTTTCATAAACATTAGTGATCACGTATTATCTTGATGCATTAAAATGTAGAAATAAACTAACTATACTACTACTAACTTTTACTTTAAGTAGTATTCTAACTGGAGGTTAATCAATGTGCTATTGGTAGACTTGGCCGTGTTTTAGCGGTTCATATATGATGGCGATGAGCATAAGGGACGGTGAAGATCTCGACGATTTTTTAGTTGACATGTATTTGAGTACGTGTCTAACAACTGAATTTGGAGTGGCTCAGCGAAAACAAAAAACCTCGCGGGGAAGAAGAGCAAAATGCTGCTTGATTTGATCCACTCAACGATGAGATTTATCCGAAATATTTGAAATTCAACGTAGGTTAAAAGTGAAGAATAAGTATTAGCCTTATAATTCTCATAAGGTATTGAAAATTGACACATCATAAGTGGTTGACGGACGGACTCTCACCATTCACTTGCGTGTTGCAGTTGGTTTCCGTGACGGAATTAAACTGATTTACCCTCATTAGGATGGCTTTTTGATCTTATCAACCCTTAAGGTCTTGGATACTTTATTTGTTATAGGCAGACCCCTGGATTTTTTTTAAAAAAAATAAAATGTTTTTTTTTCGGTTTTCTGATTTAATCACTTATAACGACTTAATGACGACAATTTTTTTTTAAATACATGTCTTGCGATTTTATTTATTATTTGTTATTTTACTTACTTACTCCCTATGTGTGTAGCAGCGGTGCCCAGCAATCCGGTAGATATTATTATAGGTGGGTGCATTTTAAAATGATCTCAAAAAGGGGTAGAGTCGGTTGTGTATTTTTTTTCGGAGATCGGGGGGGGGGGGGGGGGGGGGCTATTCCCATACGTATCGACTGTGAAAACAGATAGTGGTTATTTCTGTTATAAAAACTAAAACTAATTTGTGCAGGAAAAATAATTTCCTGACTCATTTTGGAGCTATCCCAAAGTCTAAACCTTACGTTATTATTCTTTTCTTATTATATTCTTATACCATTATTATTATTCACTATAACATGTTAATTCTGGTTTCAAATATTAAGAGAACCATTGTATACTGACAATTATATGAAAATAATAGCATAAAACGTTCCTCTCGTGTAACCCCCTTTTATTATTTTGAAGATACCAACTCCTCTCAACCAATTTTGATACATTCGAAAAATAAAATACAAATTTATTTGTTTGACTTTATCACACGCGTCAGAACCATATTCTGAGCTGTGTACGTTATTTTGATCTACACATAACATTGTCATCACAACCACTCATATCATCAACCCCTCTTTCGGTGGTCATTTCATTTCACTCTGCAAAACTATTTCGGGTTTCATGAATGCAATTTCCTGTCGTGGGCGATAATATCTGTCCATGTCGTATCTCTCTAAGTTAAATATGCAGGTTTATCACTGCATTTTGCTATCCCGATTTTTTTATAGACCCATTTTTCCGTCGTGCGCTCGCCGCGCCGGTAGACCCATATTTTTTTTCCAGTCGGTCAAATTTCTGAAGAGCGGGAGGCAACAGGGCCACACGGGGCTCTTTATCCCTTCACTTTATCGTTCCTCTTCCCTCTTTCTCTTCTTCTCCTTCCCTCTCTTCCCCCTTTCTATTCTTCTTCTCTTTCCAATCTTTTCAACTCCCTTTTTTCCTCCCTTCCCATTTTTTTTTTTCGGCTCCCCTTCCCGATGTTTTGTGTCGGGGGGGGAGGGGGCAGCTTGCCCGCCGGCCCCCACTGGATAACGCCACTGTGCTATCTGTGTATATGGGGGATTCTATGTCCTCGGCGTTCACCCTTGAAAAACACTTTGCCATTGGGGTTGTTTTTTAAATAACCTAATTTAAACTCAAACTCTGGTCATTGAATGGGGGTTGTATCTACCCGCACATAACGAAAAAAAATGAAAATCGTTGTAGTACCGGGGATTCAAAATGGCGGTCCAAAAACTGATTTTTGTGAATCCGCACAAAATTCTTCCGCCTAAAAAAGGAAAACGCTATTTCACAAGCTTTTTCATAAATTTCTTCTTTAATGGAAGATTGCTGAATAAAAATTTAACGTTACCGCAGTACCATTTAAACGGGGTAAACCAAGTTTTGATAGCGCAACCAAAATGCTTATTTATGCTAATCAGCACAAAACATAAGGCCATGACTTTTTTTCCACTAAAATATTCACAATTGGATAAATACAATTGCATAAACTTTTAAAGGTGCTTGTTCCTATCGTCTTTGGGGCCCTTGATTTGCCCGGAAGTATTATCAATTTGATAATCAGATAATTTCGAAAGTTTTTTTTTAAAAATATTTTGCTAAATCAGAAATTGATAAAATCGTAAATTTCATATTTTTGGCAATATTCAAATGATTTTAGGAATGGTATCGTCAACGTGCCAATCTTACAGTTTTTGGATTTTTCAATGGTCACTGTGTGGTTCAACGCAACAATACGTGTGTGTTGATGCTACGGCAAAGAGGTTTTCCCGACTGAATGAGCGAGAAAGCCACTTGCAATTTGATTGTGGTACAACGTTTTTCGTGTCCCAATACACTGCAATGGCCCTTGAAAAATCCAAAACCTGCAACTTTTAGTTTTGGGGGCTTGCGTCTTCGGCGTCTAATCTCAGCCATTTCTGCACGCTTTTTTTTAAAATTAAAAATCAGACTATAGATATGTGATGTGAGCAACAAAATGTTATTTCGAAATTTCTAAAATGGTTGACTTTTGGCACAATACTGATGGAAAAAGCATGCCGAGATACGTTTTGTGCCAGGTGGGGTAAATATAGGCTTGAAGTGGTAATCTGACACTGTATTTTAAAGGTCACATCCAAAGCAGATGCCTCAATCATGAGTATTCAAAACTTTAATTCAGCTGCTGATTCAATTTCTTCAATTGTAAAAAGTTAGTTTTTGTACCTAGATTATGCTTAGCCTCATCATTCACAATGGCCGGATCGTGCAGCTAAGAAAAATAATAAAAAAAATGATTTTCAATTTCCCATCCGCTTGCTGTACAATGTTTTCATTTATAAACTATTGTCTGATCTTACAATGCATTAATGTAGTAAACTAAAATTCCACAGACTTAATTGGCATTATGCTTCTTATTGCCCCTGCAAAGATGCAATTGCCATATAGTCACATAACAAGAAAATAAAATAATGGTGTGACCTTCAAATAATTGCAACAAAACGATTTTGGTTTGTTATACTTAGAAATGATGAAAGAATAACATATCAAAAGTCCAGAACGTGTATTTACGTGGGGGGGGGGGCCAATGGTTTTGGAAGGGGGAAAATTTAAAGTAGGTATACATTGTAACTTAAATCTACACCAACATTTTGTCTAAGAATTAAAAACAACAATAGGTTTTTCCTATCTGTGGGTTTCTAGCCTTAATAGTTATAGGGCAATCCAGGTTCAATCAAGGTCATCCTGGGAATTTTCAGAATGCTCCCGATTCTTTTCAAAATGGTCCCACATTCTCATATAGTCCCAAAGGACCATGAAATATATATTTATTTGCACTCATTTCACATCAACACACCATTTGATCATGTAATTAGAGGTCAATAGGTAACAATTGTCTACATTCCTAGGGGTCCATTATTTGCTTATCATACTAAAATGCATACTAAAATGACAAATGCAGGTCAAATATGCCATTTTATGTTCAGGATACAACCAGACAACATAATGGACTAGTCTCGTCAAAATAGGGGCACTCTGAATTATCACCACATGATTGACCTTGACCGTAATGAGCCTATAACCTGAAAATAATGACCGTAGATAGGGAACTACCTTTTTTAATCCCAATGACAGGTGAATAAGTTGTTGTAGGTTTCAAAACAATTAAGACCTCTTTTTACAAAATTTACCCCTTTTTTTTACATGTTCCCCCCCGTTGTTGATTTTTCTAGACTTTTGACACATTCTTCCCCCTTTGACAATTAAGAAGTATGATAAACAACTATTGTTTGCTGTTGCAATTTTTTTAGGCCAAACACACAATTGTCTTGTACTAATAGCTAATTCCTAATAATAGATGCCAGATTTGTTGAATAATTTGAAGAAAAGCTAAAAGACATGTACCATTGTGTGATATATAATAAGGGTCACAAAATTGGCTGAAATGAATATTCAAGTGGCATTTTTCACATTGGAAGTTCGATTTCAGTAAATTGATTTATTTATCCCCTTGTTATTTAGAATTTCTCCCATATTTTTGATATGGGGTTTCCTTTTGGTTTAATTCATCCCCTACCTGAACAACAATTTTCATTATGATTTCAAGTCAAAACAATTTTTCTATAGATAATTTGTCTGGGTTTGGGAAAATTCCAATTCTCATTTCTCACCGATAATGTAATGAACTATTCTTCTTATAACCCTGGAGCTAACGACATTTGTAACACATCTCAGTAACAAAAGGTTTTGAGTGATTACATATGTGGACAGACTGACAGAGACCCCTAACTTGATTCTTACGTGCAGCAAATGGTGCTTAAGGAAAGGGGGCCAAGACAAGTTTTGTACAGGGCAGTCCAATTTTAATCTGATGTAATCAGGTGGAAAATATACCATGTTATTTGTCTAAACCACAAGATTCAGGAAAGGTATCGTTTGTACTATCTACAACGTAAAGTTGAAGAGTTATAGGCTAAAACAGCAAAATCATAAAAAGCGTCCATTTCAGTTGTACACGGGTCAAACTTTAAAGTTGCTCCGATTTATATAAAAAAAATGTGGGCAAATTATTTGCTGGAGTTCATAGGATTAAAATCAGGAATAGGTTTTGAACTCTCTAAAATGCTTAGTTACGGATGTAGGGGCAAACAGAAGGTCCAACGTCCATTGCATTCAATGGGGCTTAACCTTGTTTCCCCTTACTTCGTTAAGCAAGCATTGTTACAAAATGTTCTGGCTAGCTCCTGGGCTATTAGGGTCAGTATCCAAAATACGTATATTGATTTGACTGTGTGTTGATTTCCTTCACAAAAGAGCTTGATTGTTTCCTTTGTTTTTCTTAAAAACGCTTATATTCTTCTATGAATTCACATCAGATGAATAAACCAATCTTTCACAAGAAAAGTGCAACATTTTCGAATGTGTGAATCGCCCCCAACACAACCAGGACATGTCGCAATCTTAATATTTAGTATTATTATAACAAGGGTCATAAACAGTATTCTTTTTTGCTTTAAAATAATACCAAACTTGGTCATATAGAACATTTTAATTCTTTTGATGGACTTTTAAATTTCAACCTTGAAATTTGCAAATGTTATTTACAGTAGATCAAAAATATAAGAAACACAAATTCATAGTTTTTTTACACTCTCGCCTTAGCCAGACCCACAACTCAAAACTGAACCAAGCGACATGATCTGATCTGGTTACGCTTAAGGCATAAATCACCCTGCGCGTTTCTGTAAGCATTGTGAGGTCCCGGACTAATATAGGTTCCCTTGACTGTGATTGAGTTCAATGACAAGAAAGTATGCATGTTAACGTAAAATTCCTCTGCGCTACCTTCTTAATTCATTTAGTGCTCTATTCCTTAGAGTACTCAGACACCATGTGAAACAATGGTGGTGGCTGAGATTTGGCAAAGAGGGAAAAATCCCCGTAAATGAATGTCGTTGAAAGCTAAGACAAACATTAAATATTAGCTGTTCTTTAGCTATCTTTGATATTGTATGTGTAAACTGGAACGTTTGTAATAAGTTAGGAGGGCAAACTATTCGCTACCTTAACAGGTCTTCAATTAAGAATTTTTAGAAATTTCTAAAAAATGTTAACTCCTAAATGAATTGTCCGATGTGGCTGATACGAAATGACAGTATGAACCCGTATAGGCTTGGTTGAGTTCTTTCTGCCTAACATTAACCAGGTTTGTGACCATAAAACGGCTCGATCAATTATTCCAAAAATGTTTTTTTTTTTTTAATTTACATTTATTTTTGAACTTGTATTATTTTTTGGGGTACGGTATTGTCATAGAACTACTTATAAGCTTAAAAAAAAATAAGAAAAATCGTTTCATGGTTTCAAAATGCAACAAAACTAGCAAAGTAATGAAATTTGTCTGAAACCAGAGGCGGCCGTGAGGGTATTGTTTTTCAGGTGGCGTACAAAATAGTCTCAGAAGAACATTAAGTAGAAGACAAGCCATTTGCCATGTTTTATATGAAGATATTGGACAAGGGATATTTTTTAAGACCACACAAATGGAAGATAAAATTCATCTTTTGGTTTCAAAAATCCACAAAACCTATGAAATTGCAAAAAAAAATCAAAATGGCGGACAACCCTGTGTTAAATACACACAAAAATAAACTTTAAATAAACCTAATCCAAGAGATTTAGGTTACTATAATTGTAATAAAATTTCCGAGGGCACAATTTTCACTAAGCACAGCATTCGTGAAGGCGAACCAATCGCACACGTTTTTTTTTTAATAGCCGAAGCGTACACCAATCAAGTGTTTATGGAAAAACACACTTTGGAAAGAAACAAACGCAACGATCATAGTAATCATAGTAACTACATACACACATCTACATACATATACACCATACACAACACACATACATACATACACACTACATCTATATAGACATACATAAATCTATACAAACACATTCACACACACATATACAGTTCATTTCAGTTCAAGTTCCAGTTCATTTTATTTCAGCATAACATAATCGAACGGTGACAGAAATGTTTATAGCGTATGATATAATAATACATAAAGAATCCATTAGTGACTTAATAAGATGAACTGGTGAGGGATATGTAGGCTAAGGACGCAGTAATGGACAATCCGATAGGGCTTATGGTTAATGCTGCCCTGTACTACATACGAGTCAAATTACTCAATATTACAAAAATGGTAAAAGTAAGGGTGATATATAAAAATTAACATAGTAATATACATACAAAGAACCTAGACAAACACACAAAACACACATATATAAAATCTAAACAATCACTTGACGGGAATACGGGGTACGGGAATTTGACAAGAAGGACAGACTTTTCAACAATGTCTTGCTGAGGTATGTAATAAAATTCATAATGAGGAAGCAGAGATAGAAGAGATAGCAGGTGAAGAAAAAGGTAAAGATAGAGATAGAAATGGGATAAAGAAAATGTGAGGAGGGAAATAAGGACTTGGGGAGAATTTAAACAGAATTGTAACTGGCGGATGAAATGTTTTTTCAAGTGAGCTTTAAAAGTATTTTGTTGTAATTGTTGTGATGGATTATGGAAGATCATTCCAAATGTTTGCGCCGTGATACTGAATAAAGTGCTTTTCAGGAAGTTTTGGGATGGGAAGATGAAGTTTGTCGCTTGTCCTGGTGGTTATAGCGGTGGATTGTCTGTTGGTGGTAAAGATTTGCTGAATTCGGATGTAATGATTGTTGTGATGTCATATGGATTTCGTTTGTATACATTCACACTCATTCAAAAATTTATCGAGATACTGTGATATGTGATTATTTTTGTTGCGTTAATTTTATTAAGTAGTTTCTGTTAGCGTTATGATAATGATACAATTTATCCTAATTAAGCAGCTCAAGGTGTTCCCATAATGCTTAACGAACAATATATCAATTTTTAAAAATACACAACTGATATTACCTTTTGGTTGTATGTGATAAACATGATTGTCGTGCACATGGGAAATACACTTAATGACAATCAATCTTTTGCCCAAAGAGCTGCAACTGTGTTTACAAAACGAAACACAAATAAAAAAGTGTGTTCTTTAGACGGATAGCGATATTTCCAACACTTGATTTTTGGCGTTTTAGAACTCTAATGAGATTGTCTGGGAACGAATCCAATTGAGATTGAGTCTATATTCAGCCAAACTGCCCGCAGCAATGAATATTACATGGTGTCCCTTACTCGCCTGTGTATGACGCAATCCAACGAAAAAGAATGATATCAAAATAACTGCATTTTGTTGTCAGTACACGAAAACTTTCAGGTTCATAACACTTTCACTTCGAATCTGAACACCGATTTATTGAAAAATATAGGTCGTTATCTGTTTGTCTTAAGTGTTTTTCATACAATCAGATTTTACTGGATGTTATTGTTTTTTTTTGCTCATTGCTCTAATTATTTTTTTGCGAATAATATATATGAAAACGAGTTGTTTCTCTCCCTATGAAATATGATTGTATGACAAGAGAGAAAAAGAACATTATACGAAATGAATTTCTGAAGGCTAGGGGTTTTTCAAACATACTGGAAATGTCATCAACAATGATAGCGTATATACTTAATGTATAATTGAATGTCACTTGTAAAAGCACGCTCTTGTCACGGCAATATTGACGAAATTGTATAGCGAGACTTATTGTGATATGTTAATTTCTCAATAAAAATAGTCTTGCCTGTCACGAGCTCTAAAGAAGATTTGAATCCGGGAGAGAGAGAGAAAGAAGCTTAGAATTCAGTAAATGCCAAAATTGTCCACTTTGAAGCATTAAAGAAGAATGTCTTAAAAACATTTTCGCAGGGATAAGATCTAGATAAAATTGGTACTTATGGGGTAAGCTTGCGTTTCCGCTCTTAACGTTTCCGCGTCATTTTACCAGCAACATAGTATGCAAATGATCCTGGTTAGTGGTCAACTGGTCAACATTTTGGTGTCTAAAAAACTACTGTTATCTCATTAACTGTGAAATCTTTGGGCTATCTTAAAAGGGTTGAGTCATGTATTCTACAGACTACAGACCAAAATTGTACAAGCGTCATCTAATCCAAATCATTTTACATGGTTGTGCTCGTCATTATTAGGACAAATCATTCACCATTAATCTAAAAGGAGACCTTTATAGGTCAGCAATTGTAATTCTCCATAGACCCCCTCCGTAGCAATCTGTCATAATGAGCCCTATAATTATGCAAGAAGGAAATGTCAAAGGTTTGAAAAGAACCATTTCCCCTTAGTATGATTGTGAACATTATTTCCATATAGTTATAAACCATAAATCGCAGATAGGGCAATATATACCTTTTATCATTATGGACATGACAAAAACGATGGTGCTTATATTCCGTTATAATTTTGATTATGTTGCTTGCATAATATTAGGAAAAATCTTCCTGAAAACTTATTATTTCCGGGAGTTTTCCTGGTTAGTTTTGATTCATTTCTGAATGTGGCAAACAAATTACTTGGAATCCAGTATCTAAAATGTTTGCCCACATTCAATTTTGGTGTGAAATCTGGACCAGTCTATGCATTAAATTAAGAGCATACCCCTGCCAAGTTACAAAATTTAGTCATGCACATGGTTTAGCCACTAAATCCGGAAGCTTTTAAGATAGTATATCTATGGGTTTGGGTAATCTATGGTGGATGCATTGCAGGGCTCTGAGTAAACACAAGGTATAATTCAGAAATCCCGCGCCGAACGGTAATTACTCCGATGTATTTTAAGATTCATGGTATTCAGTGTTTAACCTTTTTGGAGACACCCCGTACACAGCGATACGCGTGTTAGTGGCATTTACGGTCGATCAATCAGCAAGCCTCTAAAGCACCAATTTCAGTACTATCACTGCTTATACTAGTATATAGAACGGAGGTGTTGAAAATTCTGGCATTTTGATGGAATCTTAAGAAGAGTCAATTTCTCATCAAATCATGAGAATTGTTAATTGGAATTCCGGATTTGATATTTATTAAATTGATTATGGTCATCCAAATCGCCGAAAAATCTCAGTGTGGCATTCATCAAAATGCCCTATTTTAACATCACATTTGTTGCTTGTGGCAGAAAGTTACTTAGATTATATAAAGATAATAATTGTGTTATTACGGCTTTGGGGACTATATGTAAGTAAGTATGTACAAACCGAGTATCCTTCTGTTCCTGGCGTCCCTATTCATTACTATCTTATTAATAAGACATGAGGACATTTTTAAGTTCCATAACGACTTGCGCGGTTGTCAAACTTTGTTTCCTGAAGAACGTTGCCGGGGAATCCACAATCATACGAACATCGTGAAATCAGACCACTATAAACGAAATTAATGGCAGGGACGACATTAAGGAAGTAGATTGGAATGTTCACAAGATTTCTATCGACTACTATGCTCTGTTTCCTTGGGGAGACTTTCATTATCTGGAGAGAATACCAATTGTATATTCTAATGAGAGTGAGACAAATAGGAAATCCTCACAAAGCAGTGATTTTGGTTTTCGTGCCTAGCGTGCACCGCTAAAGAGTTGTATAAATTGCCTTTCTAGGATTGTCTTCTATGTGTATGCGTTTTCAACAGGCCATATGACGTTAATTATGTTCAGTGAGAAAGAAATTTCAAAAGGGCATAATAAAGTACGTACCCATTTTTTGTTTTACGTGTTTGTGACGTCTTTCAACTGCAGTACAATAGCGACATTTCGACTTAGTTTTCATGGTTCTGTCTTTCTTGGCATTTCTTGAGATGTTTTAAGTTTGAGGTTCGTAACCCCCAACGGACACGGTTTATCCGTTAAGGTTTCCGACTTCATAAGGGGTCAGAAAGAAGGGCATCCCTTCTGGCACCCCACAGCTTCCTATACCTAAATTTGTTGAAACACCAGTATCCATACCTGGGAACGTGAAGATTACATTTTGTCTATCCTTATTTTATACACCTTTTAGTACCCATGACATCATGCGAGTATTTTCTATAAAAAGGGTTGCCCCAGGATTTTTTTACAAAGAAAATGGCACGAAATGACAGGCCTCTGGAGGCTGCTGCTCAGTGCAAAACATGCTTTGGTGGAAGTTTTGGGATAAGGGGAAAAATACTGAATAAATGTATTTTGAGCCATTCTTGCAGCAGTTATATTTTTTCTTCTTGTTGTTTGAACATCAATCAGCACTTAGATCATATCACAATAAGCAAGCTGTTTCCAGGTTGACACAAGTGAAAACATATTTTGATTCCTGGTGCTACTTCATTAAACAGCAGATAACCAGCCTTTTCATGTGCAGTGGAGCCTATAGGGCGCTGAACATGTGCTTTTGTGCGATTCATTTTACAATTACAATATTGACGGTTGGTGATGGGCTGTTTTTTTTTTGTGGGCAAGTGGTGGTTTGGTGCTTGAGGTGCAATGCTGATGTAAGCAGGTAATACGTGGCTTTGAACCGAGCCGCTAAGTATCATGGGTAGGCGCCGGCATTTTTCACTGTGGCTAAGGAATCAACTATAGGACCCCGAAATTTCAATCCATAGGACTCTTACCATTCTGGTATTGGCGATTTCCCATTAAAGTCTGAGCAAAGGGATATCGGGTTGTAGAAGTAACTGATGTTATGTTCATCACTTTAGGTTGACTTGCCTGCCCGTCTTGTTTGCCAACCTGGTGACATCATTCATTGTGTGTTTAGCATGCTTTTTGAAATGCATGCTCTTACTTCACACAATTGCTATTGTATGTGTTAGTCCACCAGGCACCTGTCAGATCAATATCTCGAAACAGGTCTATAGAGGACAATACCAACATGATGTCGAAATATGCAATAGCGTATAATAGTATAGGAGCTTTTTGGGGCACGAACCCCGGGATATACTACGCTCCTTCCACTTAATGTAGGCATACTCTCTAAATGTACACGAGTGCAAATTCCACTCCGCAAAAGAATAAACTCTCGTAAACCACTCCAATATGAGTGGGATGTCCTTGAAAATCATCCCAAAAGAGTGAATTTCCACTTGTTTTTATGTTGTCCTTCGTAACTCCTCAAAAGGACTGTTCCTTCATTTAACTCCTTAGACGAGTGGAAATTCACTCTCCTTTGATTGATGTTTTGCTCTTTTAAAGTAAAACCCACTCATCCTTGATTGGTTTACAAGTGGTTCATTTTTTTAGAGTGACATTTTCACTCGTTTACATTTAGAGAGTATCTAGTATTTCAGACCGATCGTATTTACATATGGGTGCACCAGTAATAATGTGTACCTATTAGCAATTCCGCCGGTAAAAGACAGAAAATGTTATTTGCTTGTTTATGACTTTGAAGGGTTTCCCTTTGCATCTGACGTAAAGTAAATCGTAATTAAATCATCCATATGATAGCAGTTTAGGTCTTCAGAAAAACAAATTGATTTTAATGTCACGAATGTAGTGATATTCAGGGAAAACAAGGAAGTAGAATGTTTTTACGTCTGGACTCAGTAAACGTGATTACGGGACATCTACAATTAATTATGACATCTCCCTCCCGCCTCCGCTCACTCTCTCCCGTTCATTTAAAGTACAAAATATACAACACCATTTGCAGCATGCCAATCGGGTGTCTATTAATAAAAGCAAGGTTTAAAGGGACATAATGGCATGAAAAAATGACATAATGAAAGGAACCCTTAACTGAACTAACTTAAAAAACAATTTGGAGGTTTACATTCTGTAACAAACAGTAAGGTGGGGTGGGAAGGGGAAGGTGGCAGTTTGTGGCAATTTCTGGAACAAGGATGCTGACATTACTGCCAGCATTTACCAAACTTGAAAAGCATGTTGTCATCAGCTCAGAGTTCCAGGGGAATGTGGCAGTTTGTGGCAATTTCTGGAACAAGGATGCTGACATTACTGCCAGCATTTACCAAACTTGAAAAGCATGTTGTCATCAGCTCACAGACCATTGCTATTGTACATGTGCTAATCCCGGCTATCCATCTTTCACTTGGCAGATCAATATCGTACGGCAAGCCTAAAGTACAATGCCTGAATTCCGGTCTGAATGCTTTTGAATTGTGTGGCAAACATGCTAGATACAGTGTAACTTCTGTCAGGGATGTCAACACCTTGCCTTTCTGTTCTAGAAATTGCCACAAACTGCCACCTCTCCCCCCGGAACTCTTCCTGTTTTTACTGTTTTACCGAATGTAAATATCCAAATTGTTTTCAAACTCGTGGAAGTGATTTCAGTAAGGGTCCGTTTCGTAATGTCAATTTTTTCCATGCCATTATGTCCCTTTAAGGTACTACTCAGGTAGTTCATGCCACTGAAAAGCATTGCAGTTTTACCCAAAACAATCACAAAAACGATATTGCTTTCGCCACTTTTGCCATGGTTACGTATTCATATACACATAGTATTTTTTAGAAGATTCTCCTGATATAACAGTAAGGGGTACATGCATAAATGAAATGTCATTTAATTTAATTTTTGTTAAAAAAATCACCTAATTAATTATGCATGGCGCTAATTAAGCACCTTAGGATATGATAATAAATTGTTTTGTTTTGGCCAATGTCAAATCATTTTCCACATTAAACATGTTAAATTAATGCTTTAGAACGACACATCGACCATTGGTGTAGCCCTCACAGTTTTGAAAGATTGCAATGTAGTGCAAAATATGAAATCATAGAAATCATGAAATATGCTTAATTAGCAAATTTATTATAGCTAATTAGTAGGTATTTATGCTTAATGATTCAAATTAATTTATTTCATTTCTTAATATTTTATTTAATAAAAGATGCAATTTATTTTAATAAATGAATTAAACAAACAGCTTAATGATTTCTTTAATTATTTCATTAAATATCGCCCTTTGAAGGAAAAATAAATACATTAGAAAATCTTCGGCCCTTTTTTATGTTACTGTTTTTCAAAGGGCGACATTTGAATTGAGAACAAATTCATTCATTAAAAATTCTTTAGCTTCAGAATCTAATGTCTGATTTTAATCAAGCAAAAAACATTTTACAGCTCAAAATATGGCGCATGTAATACACAGAATATTACAAAAATAATTTTGATCATTTCATTACCAGAGTTAGTACCTTATAGGCGATGGGATCAAAGAGAGAAAGATGTTTGCATTACGCATATTTGCGAAGTAACTGATTTCTACACAGATTATTATTAAATATTATACCTTTCAATACTCTGGGTTAAGTCAAGCCTAACAGTTGCACATTTGTTTGAAAATGAATAAAATGTCACAATTACAATTTCTTTCCCTAAATATCAGTGACCAGTAGATGTATATCATGCTACATCGACTCGAGGAAATAGCACTGTTGATATCCAGTATACCCGCTCGGTATCCAGAGGATAAAGCACTTCAAATTACTTTTTAGCTGGAAGTACAGAACCATTGTTATTACACATGCAGTGATATTTCAGGTGCTATCACCACCCGATTAAGATTGAGATATTTTTATGACGCAAAGCACAAGATACTTGTCCTCTTTCACGAATAAATAAACCGTGGGCTTCTACTGTGCGCTCAATCTATCTTGACCGTATATTTCATCGTTTTCCGAAAAGGAAACAAAGATGAATCTAACATCACGAAAGAAAGTTGTTTGGCAGACTGTGACCTAACATGTTTGTGCAGAAACAAAACTTAACTTACAGTAACTTGCCGCGTAACCCCATTTCTATTGGTCGATATACCCCTTCTTTTGTATTCTTCTGAAACCATGGTGGTAAATCGAATAGTAAAATGACGTCCAGCAATAAGTTATGGATCTTGGTTCTGCACAAAGATGTTAGGTCACAGCTTACCAAGCAACATATCTACCATGAGTTTTGTTCACTTTCTTTTTTGTTTTCAATAAATGATGACATATACAGTCAAAATTTTTGGTCTCACAGTAGAACCTCAAAAATTATTTTAATCGCGTACGAGGCCAGCTCAATCTAAACTGGGCGGTGATAGCATCTGAAGTCTTTTCATCTGTATTGCCAGTAACAATGGCTCTGCAGTTCCAAATAAGAAAAGGGAATCTGAAGTGCTTTGTCCGCTAAATACCGGATGGATTTACTTATCAATAACGCCATTATTTGCTTGAGTCAATGAAGCATAGTCTATGTCCCTTGGTCACTGATATTCAGAAAAGAAATTGTGTTGGCATTTTATTTATTTTCATAAAAATGTGCAACCTTTACGATTGACATACCCAATAAATGGTATTTATAATATTTATTAGTATTTATAAATGGTTTACTTCGGCGAAGTATGTAATCAAAATTAACAATGTTTCTTTTGATCCCATGGCCAATAAAGCAAGATTCATCCACAAGCACTGTGCAAATTCACACTGCACTGTCCTTTTCATCAGTGTTAAGACGGCTATTTTTTTCTAGATGATGTTCGAGGTACATACAAAAAAGACAGGAGATTAGATTTGATCTTTTGACGGGTTTTAGTCAGGAGGGATTTTTTTGCGGATCAAATATCTTATTGCGATGTACTCGTCTTTGTATTTGGGTCTGTTCATAGTGTAGATTGATACAAGCTAGCACAACGTATATTCCTATATTGTATTATAAAATTTCCGGTTCAAGTACATACGAATTGTATACATTTATGAGAGAAAAATAAATTTGCCGCATATAGATTGTTGCTTAAAATGTTTGCATGAAACGCTGCGTCTTTCCATTGTAAATGTAAAAGTAGGAGATACTACATTTTACAAATGGGACATTTCTATGCCTTAAAAATAATAAAAACAAAAAACAAACACACACAAAGTAAATATTACAAAAAATGAAACTGATTTCCATAGTTATTGTGGTTATTTTGGCTACATTAAAATAATCAGTACGTGTGGCAAAGTTTTTTTCTTGATTGAAAAATTAAGACTCAACAAAGTCATGAACATTTTAAAGACCGAACGTGTATCGAATGTAAAGAGTCAATAGCCCCAGATCTCAGGTTGTCCAATGAAACACGTAAAAAAGTAGATGTTATCATAGATTTTTATCCAAATTTATCATCGTATTATCGTCTTATTCCGCAAATAAAATTTGACCATTTTTCTTGAAAATTAATAAAATGTCACCTCAATTTCCTTTATGTTATAACCAGCTCAATGGTATTTAGCAGAGCTGCTAGAGTGCTGATCCCCCCATACACCAGAAAATATCCACATTAAGTATACCCCAATGTCAAACAAAATACTCAGGATTTCATTTACATTACAATTAAACAGTATGAAGAATTTGAGCCAATTCTGAGAAGAGTCTGTGCATTCTAAAATATTTATCCCAGGATGACCTTGAAGCACTTTTAGTCTACGGTGTTAAAAGTAATTGTACCAGATATAGCAAACTATATCTATACACCTCTTTAACCCCATATGAAACTGTTGCAAGTTTTCCCCGTTAATTTAGCACCTTCCCTATCTCAAAATGTACAAGGATGACAAAGTTGCATCATTGAGATTTGGAATCAACAAGTCAATATTGCCTAGAAACCATCAAAACATTTTGTGCACACTCTTGTACAAGGTCATATGCATGGTTGTATGGCTCTACCGCTGGGCTATGTTGCGAAAACTTTCATTTAAGGATAATAACACATAAATAGAACATGCTTTAAGAAAAACGATTGCGCCTTAATTCTGTAGGAAATAAATACAAGACAAGAGGCCATCTAATCCAACCGAATAAGTAGAAGAAAAAAATATGTAAACCGTACTTGGCATTAAGTAATATGTACAGAGTAGGTGTCGTTGCGAAGCGGATGTTATTATAATTTAGGCACAATATTAAAAAAGATAACACATGGACTTTTGTCAAAACATTGTTTTTCTTACGCCATCTAACTAAGAATTATATGCATTTTCTTTTCTTTATAAAATTGATAAATGTATCAGCCAAGTTGATTGCTTGTAAGTACTAGAAGGAAATTGGATTCGATCTGTTTTATGGTTAGTAGGTACGGAGCCAGGAAGGGACAAAGTCAATATTTTTCACAGAAAATTATTTTTTCTTCATTTGTAACATCCATCTGTTCCCACAGTTTATAACCTGTTCCTCCAGTACTTCAAATTACTTTTTATCTGGAAGTACAGAACCATTGTTATTACCCATGCAGGTATATTTCAGGTGCTATCACCACCCGATTAAGATTGAGCTATTTTTATGACGCAAAGCACAAGATACTTGTCCTCTTTCACGAATAAATAAACCGTGGGCTTCTACTGTGCGCTCAATCAATCTTGACCGTATATTTCATCGTTTTCCGAAAAGGAAACAAAGATGAATCAAACATCACGAAAGAAAGTTGTTTGGCAGACTGTGACCTAACATGTTTGTGCAGAAACAAAACTTAACTTACAGTAACTTGCCCCGTAACCCCATTTCTATTCAATTTACCGCGTTGTTAGCATAGGTCGCTAGACCCCTTCTTTTGTATTCTTCTAAAACCATGGTGGTAAATCGAATAGTAAAATGACGTCCAGCATAAGTTATGGATCTTGGTTCTACACAACGATCTTAGGTCACAGCTTACAAGCACATATCTACATGAGTTTTGTTCACTTTCGTTTCTTTTTTTTCATAAATGATGAAATATACAGTCAAAATTATTGAACTCACAGTAGAACCTCAACAATTATTTTAATCGCGTACGAGGCCAGCTCAATCTAAACTGGGCGGTGATAACACCTGAAGTCATTTGTAACATCTATCTGTTCCCACTGTTTATAACCTGTTCCTCCAGTTTGAGGAATGTGTGGCCACCGATTAATAACCTATACCTTCAGCATCTGTGGGTACAGTTTAGCAATCTGTACCGTAGTTAGTAAATAAACTATACCCACAGTTTAGTAATCTGTAGCCACAATTTAGTAAACTCTACCCACTGTGAATATGTGGCCATTGCTTAGTAAAGTGTACCCACACTTTTACTTAGTAAACTGTACCCGCAGTTTAGTAAACTGTACCCACAGTTTAGTCAACTGTACCCACAGTTTAGTAAACTTTACCCAAAGTTTAGTAAACTGTACCCACAGTTTAGTAAATTGTACCCACAGTTTAGTAAACTGTACCCACAGGTTAGTAAACTGTACCCACAATTAGTAATCTGTACCTTAAACCACAATTTAGTAAATTGTACCTCGGTTTAGTAATTTATGGCCACAGTTTAGTACAATTCAAATATCGTAGGACAGACCCGACCCTTATTGAAAGTACGCTCTTATTTTTATTTTGACCTGCAAAAACGTAGCTAGTACTGAGTGGAAATTGTCACGTAAGAATTATGGTGCTTCTTGACCAAAGCCTCGGTGGAGCTGGTTGCTAAGGAATAAAAAAGAGAATAAGTGTAAGCATTTTACCTAATTTTAGTCAGTAGAGAATTATCCTCTTTTTGTCGTCAAGTTCCATACAAATAACTTTTACCTGAATTGTACAACCAGTTTGATACGCGGGTATATCCTATTGTATACTTATCTATCGTATTACAAACCTCACCTTTAATGTAAACAAAACTGATCAGTTCAAGAATTTCGTGGGCAGGTTAATTTGCCATCAATCAGTCATCGCTGGTGACATATTGAGTAACTAGTAATAATTTTTCATGAGACTGATTTATCTGTATTTCATAGTCCATTCGATGCTACTACTCGAGACAATTATGATGTCGTTAAATTTAATAGCCTACGTAATACGCACAATACTAGTTGCTTGATTTAAACATGTCCTTGTTAAGCTCAAGTAATGAGGTACAGTCGTACTTTACTGTTCAGGATATTAACAGATCAGAAAGCAATACTGTTCTGATAATAAATAATGATATGTAATTATACCAGTTAATAGAAACTACAAAAACCCGAGGCCAGTTATTTCGTTTGTCGGCCTTAAAGAAATTACTCTCAATTGGTAGTTTGGATGGATGTGTTTTCTTTCTGTCTTTCTTGTGCGAGCAAGCTATAACCGTGTCACTGCGACAAGTTACATTTGAATTTCTCAAGGTTTTAATATGTGTTAGATTTAAAATTACCCAGCTAAACAATGTCCGCTCCACCAAGCCCTTACATGTTTGCAAACATTCATGTTAATTTCTGTAGTTCACTCACAGCTGAAGACAATTCGATAATACATGACCAAAGAAATTGTTTTAGTCTTTGAACTGTTTACCAATATATGAGACGTTCACCGGTAGTTTATTGGTAATGTGGAAAAACGCTTATTTAGGGTGGCTATTTTGGACAGTTTGTGTGTGGGTGTAAAATGCTTATTTAGGGTTGTTATTCTGGACAGTTGGGTCCGTTTTTAAAAAGAGGGAAAACAAATAACGCGCACAATAATTTAGTATAGCATAAAGTGGCGTATATTAAAGCTAATTACGGCTTTGAATTTACGAAAATGAATTCACAACAGGTACGAAGATGGCTTTGAAATGGAAGTTTGATCTGGTATTAAAATTCATAAATGATTATCGCTATTCTGATTTGCATTATAAGAAAGATACCAGTTCATAATTATTATATAATCTTTCGAAGGGACTACTGCAAAAGGGGCTGGTTTAACATACATTTCCCCCTTTAACCTGTTGGTTATGCTCCTGATTCGATTCTTGCCTAATTTATTGATTAGGGCAAAATATTGATAATATTATATTTATTTCTTATAACGCGTGCCATATCCATCGAAGTGCTCCGAGCGTCGTTGTGGAGCGTCTAAGACTGTTACAACACAACGAGTAAATCCAGAACAACAAGGAAAGATGTATGTAAAGATTTTAGATGCAGGAGAAATCCGAAGTACTCAGAGAAAACTTGCGAGGACGGGTATGGATCGGCAACCAAATTCACGTACGACACAGGCTCCGCAGAGAATCGAACCCGGGCCGCGTTGGTGAAAACGTAGTGGAAGGACCACTACACCAGCCCACCCTCCCATACTTCTTTTGTTTTCAAAAAATACCAATTTACAGCCATAATATTTACTAGCATAAAATTAATTTTGGAAATCCATAGCATTACCAAGGACTGTTTACATCTCGTGAACGTTATATGAACCCTTGAGCTTACTAAAGCTCTGACCTGATCAAAAATACACCTGCCAAATTTGTGATATCTTCTGAAACATGGATGATACGGACCGTGGTGATGCTGTGTAACCGGAGAGTTGCAAGGACTCCCTTCTTCATGTTCTTACTACTAACGAAGTAGCTATATAAGCGTTTCTTATACTACAACCCAGTTTGGCGCACTCGCTCCAAAGCCTTCCTAATTTTAAGTGATTTTATAAACGTTATTTCCTTTGAAATCTTGGTGGATATTGATCATTACCAATAAAATACTTTCAGATATTCTGCTATCATTTAAAATGATGTAAAAACTGTATGCATAAAATTAATTTTGGGACAAGGCAATCGATATGTGAACTTTTAAAAGGAATTGGTCTATCTGTGCCTCCTGTACCCGTGATCTCATTGGCCTCATTTAGAACTCATCAGTTCTGTTGGAATACTTTTACATCAATGCGTATTGTGTGCCTTTGCATAAAGCATATAAAATATAAAAATATACTGGGCATATTTATTTTTTTGGCTGGTTAATGTTCAGTTCCCTTGTTACTTTTAGATGCATATAAAATGCAGTCCTCTTTAGTACCCGTTTTAAAGGGACACAATGTCATGAAAAAATATTTAGCTATAGTAAAATGACTTCCACAAATTTGAAAACAATTTGGATGTTTACATTTTGTAAAAACAGTAAAAACAACAAGAGTTTGTGGTAGTCTGTGGCAATTCCTACCACTGAAGTTCAAGGTGTTGATATCCCTGCCAGAATTTACAATATATTTAACATAATTTGTGAAACAATTCAAAAACATTCAGACTAGACTGGTTCCATTTCTCAAAAAGAAACTAGTCGAATAAAAGTTATTGAAATAGTGTTTCTATATGCAAATTTTATGCTGATTCCACATCTTCCTGTCCCCAAAGCTAATTTTTAGGAGAAGTGTGCCTAATTTGCATAAATTCAAAATGGCCGCCATTTTAACATTTTTTGTACATAACTCAAGATTTAAGTCTTGTAAAGACTTCATTCTTGTGTCTATACATATGTTTTCAGGGTCAGAGATCACAATTAGATCATCAGTTAAGGTATTATGCCATATATTGACAATTAATTTGCATAAATTTGAAATGGCGGCCATTTTGAATTTTCATGCAAATTAACTGTCAACATGACCTAATGCTATAAGGTCATGCGCCATGAGTTGGGAGCAAAATGTGTTACATGCTTGAAACTACCAAATCGTCGCCCGCATCACATACTGTCGTATTTCACATTTTTGAGGTTTTTGCGAAATTCCGCCTACTTACTTAGTTCATCGAGTTCTTGCCATCCACAAAATTTCAAAATGTGAGGATGCCTATTTAATTAGTTTATAATTACTGATTTTTGACATTTTCCTCAATATCATCATATCCGTGTTTCACATACTGTCGTATTTTAAAATCGCCATTCATTTACACGTGTTCGATATAGCGTTCTATTTTGCCAATCTCCAAATAAACGATTTCACATACAGATCTATTTTGACGTATTTCCATCGTTATTTCGTAAACAAGCTTTTCACATAGTGATCTATTTTACGTACATTGAAAAACTATGGTGAAATATGCGTCGTATTTTGCAATATACATAATTTGTGAAACAATTCAAAAACATTCAGACTAGACTGGTTCCATTTCTCAAAAAGAAACTAGTCGAATAAAAGTTATTGAAATAGTGTTTCTATATGCAAATTTTATGCTGATTCCACATCTTCCTGTCCCCAAAGCTAATTTTTAGGAGAAGTGTGCCTAATTTGCATAAATTCAAAATGGCCGCCATTTTAACATTTTTTGTACATAACTCAAGATTTAAGTCTTGTAAAGACTTCATTCTTGTGTCTATACATATGTTTTCAGGGTCAGAGATCACAATTAGATCATCAGTTAAGGTATTATGCCATATATTGACAATTAATTTGCATAAATTTGAAATGGCGGCCATTTTGAATTTTCATGCAAATTAACTGTCAACATGACCTAATGCTATAAGGTCATGCGCCATGAGTTGGGAGCAAAATGTGTTACATGCTTGAAACTACCAAATCGTCGCCCGCATCACATACTGTCGTATTTCACATTTTTGAGGTTTTTGCGAAATTCCGCCTACTTACTTAGTTCATCGAGTTCTTGCCATCCACAAAATTTCAAAATGTGAGGATGCCTATTTAATTAGTTTATAATTACTGATTTTTGACATTTTCCTCAATATCATCATATCCGTGTTTCACATACTGTCGTATTTTAAAATCGCCATTCATTTACACGTGTTCGATATAGCGTTCTATTTTGCCAATCTCCAAATAAACGATTTCACATACAGATCTATTTTGACGTATTTCCATCGTTATTTCGTAAACAAGCTTTTCACATAGTGATCTATTTTACGTACATTGAAAAACTATGGTGAAATATGCGTCGTATTTTGCAATATACATTATTTGTGATTTCACATACAGACATAACTTTGTAGCCTAATTAAGATAATATAATTGCAGTTTTAAGTTAGATTTATGGTTTATATTAGACTTTAAAATGTTTTCTTTAAAACAGTAAAGTCTAGATGTTTCTTTTATGCTTCGTTTTACCGTATAGACATGAAATGTCGCGATAGATTTTGAATTACGATTTTCTCGGAAAACGTGTTTTGTAAAATACGACAGTATGTGATGTTGGCGACGAAATATTACACGTTTTCACACTTAAATGAGAGTAAGTCATCAATTGTTTTTGAGATACCTTTAAAATTATATATATTGCTGTAAAGCTAAAAATGTAATGAAGACAAATATGCAACTTGTATGTGAATATACAGGGTGCCACAAGTGTCATATAGGGTGGAAAAGTGAAATTTTGATGTAAAAAGTACAAAATTTTGTGGCAGTCTAATTTGTTACCTTTAATTATCATCATAGCTTAAACTGTTGTATGAGTCAAAATGAATGCAACACAAATAACAAACAAAATGAGATGTTATTTATCTTAATACATGACAGGGTTACAAAGATATAAAACAAATAATGCAAAAGCCCCGAATATCAAAAATCCCTATACTTTAACACATGCCTCATCCGTAGGCACCTCATCCGTAGGCACCACCCTCTCTGACCCCGACTGACTCAAATTACAACTCAAAATGTAAAAATAACACAACATTGAATCTGCTACCATTTTAAAGCTAGATAAATTCCCTTTAAAATGAAATATAAATCAGCTGAATACCTAACTTGGTTCTTATGATACAATAAAAAATGTTAAAAAATATTTGTGAAAATGTAACAGATGTAACGCCAACCTCATTTTGTATACCCCAACTCATGCCACATGACCATAACTAATGATCTAATGATTTAATTCCTTGACCCTGAAAACATATGTATAGACACAAGAATGAAGTCTTCACGAGTCTTAAATCTTGAGTTATGTACAAAAAAAATTAAAATGGCGGCCATTTTGAATTTATGCTTATTAGGCACATTTCCTCTCAAAAATCAGCTTGGGGACCAGAAAATTTGGAATAAGCATAACATTTTCATATAAAAACAATAACCCAATTGCTTTTACTCAAAAAATGCCTTCGTCATGTTGTACGAAGCACTTTTTTGAGAAATGGAACCAGTCTAGACCGGGATTCAGACATTGTACTTCAGGCTTGAAGTAAGATATTAATCTGACAAATGAAAGGTGGATTAGCCGGGATTAGCACATATACAATGGCAATAGTCAGCTGCTGACTGCATGTTTTTTCAAGTTTGATAAAATGCTGGCAGTAAACGGGGCAGTAATGTCCTTGGTTTAGAAATAAAGCATACAAGGAAAAATAATATTAGTTACTTTTCCTTTTTTTCTACAAAATGTAAAACCCAAATTGTTTTAAAAGTTTTGGTAGCGGTTTTATTTAGAAGTCCCACGTATGCAAATATTTTTGAATAGAATCTCAAGCTATACGGTACATCACAAGTGCACATCTCATACAGGAGTTTTAGTTGTTAACGGAATATAAACCTTCATTTTGCATCAATGGGACTATATGAAACATTACTAAACATGGTGATTTCATTAATGGTCCTTTTCATTAGGTCTGAATATTTTTTGATGTCATTGTTGTTCCTGTCTAGAATAGTTTGAAATGTTGATAGTTACCTTTAACTTGAAATGTCGGCGTCAATGTTAGCACACAGAGATCGCTATCTTCAGATGAAGAACGTGATAGATAAAAGGTGTAACTACTGAAACAGAATGTGAGAATTGTACTTACAATTGAGGTGATTTGAAAGTATTAGTGGCCATAGGACTAAAATGCTGCATTGATTTCGAAGCAAGTGTAATGGTTTTAGAATGGCGGTTCCCGTTCAGCCTCGCGGAGGACCGGTCGAGGAAGGATATAATAACATCATTGTTCACAATTCCAACTTCAAAATACACAAACAACAAGTTGTGTTCGGCATACGGTGAAAAGAGTTAGGTAATATGCATGTGTGTTAATTGTCTTTCCGTAATGGTTGCCCGTTTTACTTGATTATTTTACCATTGGACATACCAATCCCGCATCTTATTCTAAATTTAAAATATCAGTACATATAAGTTAAGTATGTGTGCCCAATTGATGTGCTAATTCGATCGCCTCTGCGAGAAATTCGAAATTTTGTATGTTCTGTCCCTAAAGATTTACCACCACTAAATAGATCTGGTTTGGCACCCTCTGGCCGAAAAAGGTTTGGGAAAAAGGTGAAAAAAAAAAGTGACGTCTAAGTTCAAATGAAAAATAGTGAAAACTGGAACTTCCTGGGCCATATTTTGTGTTAGAAATGATTTTAAAGGTTTTAAAAATCTCGCAAATCTCAAGACAAGACAAAAGTGTGTGAGGCTTACTACGAGTAATTACAGGACTAATTTTACACTCATCCCATAGGAATATTTTGACTAGAAGCGAACCAACAGTTCAGAGGTGGATCGGAACTCATCGTTGTCTCTGCTTTCAGTTAGTCGCGAAAACTCCGTGGTAACTTATGGATTCTTCTTTGCTGAATGGGATGCAGCGGTCTACAGTCAAGGTAATGTATAATTAAAGCACTGAGTCGCCTTCGTTATAGAATTTACGTTTTAAGTAGGGCCAGTTTGTTACATAAACCAATGGCAATTTATGTGGTGGGTGTGGGATGAAACCTATAGGCGATGTGTGTAGGGAGAATAGCAAGCAAAAAGTTTGTGACCCCGGACTTCTAGTACATGGGAGTGTTCTGTCATCTTGAGTTCAAGATAGTTACAGGACCACTAGTGGAGCCTGTGGAGCTACGGGGGGTGGGGGGGTGGGGGTGGGGGGGGGGGGGGTTGTAAGCATTGAAAATATGAAAGGCGTTCGGACCGACAAGGTAGTAATAGAGATGTGAAATACGTGTAAACTTGGCTGGCTAGAATCATTCAGATGCGACGAAGTGAGTGGCGAGCCTAGTCTACGATAAGATGCAAAATTCAGCCAGGCTGGCTTGTGCAAGTGTTTATATTTACGCTAAAGCGACTTTTGAAGTTGCCTCACCATATGGATAAAGCATAAAGCAGCTTTTGCGACCCGGGTCGTTAACAGTGATGGCTGCTCTTTCCAATTGTGGGGCTATTTTGAGTCATGTTATCAGCTGTAACCTGCATTTTGGCTTGACATAATGTACACAGCTGTACCGAGTAAACACCCCACTCTATAGCCCCTTCCCCGAGTAAAACCCCCCCCCCCCCACTTCTTTCCCAAGGGACAGGTGCGATGACGAGCAAAAACCCAAAAAAAAAAAAAAAAAAAAAAAGAGTTAGTTTATTTTATTCTGATTACATAATTAAGCAAAGGAAATCATGCAAGTTGTTGTTTCCCTATTCTGGCTGGTAACGGAGCTCCAACAGCAAATCTCAGTAGAAGCTGAATATGCTGTTTTAGGACAACATTAAGTTCTGGACTCGGTTCATGAAAATAATGAAATTATTCTCATGAATGATCAAAATTTGTCAAGATGGGTTGTTGAAATAGACATGAAGTACATTGATTTACAAATCTGAGGGGTTTCTGTAGATTTCACACCACTAATAGATCTGGTTCTGGCACCCTCTGGCCGACGAAAAGTGGTTGCGGCAAAAGGTTTTTTAAAAAAAGTACAGTCCTAAGTCAAATTGAAAAAATAGTAGAAAATGGAAACTTCCTGGGCCATATTTGTGTGAGAAATTATTTTAAATGAAAAAGCAGCCAAAATATAAGACAAAAAGGTGTGTGAGGCTACTACTGAGTAATTACAGTACTAATTTTACAACCATCCCATAGGAATATTTTAACTAGAAGCCACAGTCAGAGGGGATTCGGAACTCATCGTTGTCTCATGGCTTCAGTAGTTCGGAAAACTCCGGTGGGTCCAATTATGGATTTTCTTCTTGTGAAGGGATGAAGAGGTCTAGCATTCCAAGGTAATGAATAATTAAAGCAACTGAGGGTCGCTTCCGTTAATGAGAAATGTACGTTTTAATTAGGGGCCATTTGTACATAAACCATGGCAATTTATTTGGTGGTGGTGAAACCTAAACGGACAGAAACTTCCTAGTACAGTGGGTCTATGGGAGACTGTGGTTGGCAAACATTAGCTGATCACACCAGAACTCAAGATCAAGATCAAGGTGCTAGAATCACAAATGCACCTTTAATTTCGTTTTTTCAAAATATTTTTGTTACCAAAGAGTAAAATATAATGAACATGAAATAAATTCAGGAAGTTTCCGAACTAACATTGGTACTCCAATCCTGGTTGTCGGGTCGGCAAAGAATATTCCCTGATTCAGGACCTTGCCATATCCTAGCAAGTTTCTCAGTCTGTGCACACACACAAACATTGAGGATGCAAAATAACGCCATATATAAATTCAAGAATCGATGCTCATCTCATGTTTTCGCGGTGATTGTAACGTAAAAGTTTGGAAGATTTAGATAAAATAAATGGCTCATCCCACTTGCATGGCAAGGTAGAAATAAAGAAAAAAAGAGCCACAAGAAAACAACAACGACGTTTTCATCAGGATAAATCCGCCTTTCCAATAACAGTTAAAACACACCTAGAACAATTAATAAACAGCACAACCATACTCGACGATGAGTGCAATGAAGCACTGCATAGTATGGTTGCTGTTTCTTAGTTGTCTTCTAAGTGTTTTTGCAAGTTATTCTTGATAAAGGCAGGTTTATCCTGTCGAAACGTCGTGCTGTTTGTCTTGTGGTTTTAATTTCCTCCTGCCATGCACGGGGGATGAGCATTTTATTCTTATCTTTGCTGTTTTTACTCATCTCTCTGTATACTTTGGTATCCTTGTTTGGTTCCCACTCATTGGGACTATTTTTCACACTTGTAATTTCACATTTACTTTTGGTTTGATTTTGAACTGTGACAGTATGAACGTATCTACGAGCAATTAAATAATCTGTTGACTAATTAGTTTTGACTAGTCTCATGTCAAGCAAAGGATGTTGTTTGGTTTACAGTTAACATTTTTTCTCCGAGTCTCCAGTAGGGTTATTTTCACAATCCAAATCAAGACTAACGTTGAACATTTTCTTATACGGGACAAAGCAGAAGAAAACGGGATATCTATATATCTAATATATATAGAATATATATATATATAAATTCAAAGTTAGACCTCTTGAAAGGCAACCCGTTACTCTGAGTTTCACGCATATCCTCACTTTCGATCACAGGGCATCGTCTTCAGTATGTTCACGTTTTCCCCCCCCCCTTGAAAATAAATCGGATGCCCTGTATCGTAAGTGAGGGTAAATGCCGTAAACTCAGAGTAACGGTTCCTTTCCAGAGGTCTATACTTTGTAATTTATTTACGCTCGCCTGTATGGGAGTGAGCGTACTTCCAAAGATAGTCACCCGTAAATCATACTGTTTACTATGATGTTATAAAATATATTATATCTATATATATCTATATATTATATATATATATAGATAATATCTATTATATATATAGATATGCCTCTTGTAATCTGGTCGTTGACTCACCTACATTTCAGCTTATATTTGCCACTCGGGAAGGTGTACACAGCCTCATATTGATCATTTATGATGATGTAACGAATCCAAAACTTGAAACACCTTTATTGACTCTCTAATTATGGGTCTCGCGCTGTTTTTGCCTACCCGTATCAGGGTCTGCAACCTCACAGTCGTATCCAGATCGCTGTTCCATCTTCCATCAATTGAAGAAGTTTCTGGAGTAATGATGCAGTGTAACAAATGCCGCCTGTGGAGTGTTTTTTTTTTAGTTTGCAATCATTTCTTGATGCCTGTTTTTAGATGATCTTGTTAAAACTCTTTGATTTAACGCTTAAATTTATTGTGATGGTAATGCATGATTTTAACTTATTATCTAGCTTATGTTGCACGGTCCTTTATTAACGCGCTGTATAGAGTTGTATGAGTGTGGTAAATGTCATTGAATAGAATAGGCCAGGCAAGGTAATTTTACCTTTACTCATTTTATGTTATAAATCGACAAGAATCAATACAGCGCAGCAGGCTTGGTTTATTGAGAGCAGGAATTGGAGTTTCATTTCACACTCAAGACAGTAACAAGTTGATCGGAACAAAGTGACTGACTTTTCTAGTCAGTTTAAATTAAAATTTACCTCATTAATTTTCTACTTTTTCACGTAATACTTCATTAATTTATCTACTTTTTATGCACATACTATGTCTAAGTTAATGTTTCTTCTCATTAACAAAACACTGATAATAATTTATCCCCTCAAACGTAACAATTGAAAGAACAATATTGTAAATTCGGGCTGCCACCGTGCAAATTGACATGGAATGAATTCCTGACAGAATTGAATTTGAAATTGATGTTTGAAATTAAATAACGTTAAAAATAGATTCTTTAGTAATGAGAGAATAGATCAATGTCCTAGGCTCTTTTGATACTCTTAGTTGACAATGTGTTTCTGTTACTGGATACAATAACATACATTTAAAACAATACGAGGTCATGTTGTTTTTTTCATCTTATGGGTCATGTATTTTAATATAACTTCTATTGCTCGCCTTTTTGTGGCAAATTTCATATGAAAACCGAATTAGCTTTCGCTTGCGCACCCCAAAAACAAATTTAACCAAAAAACAAAACACTCAGTATTTATAATGCCTCAATATGTGAAGTTGTTGATAGCCCTAGGAGTATATGGTAAGACGTGATTGAGTAAAATCGAGTTACGTATTGATAAAGTATTATAATAGTGATTGACAGGATGAGTATTTATTAATGATTTATGGTTACCAATTAGCTTATAAGGGTTCACATTTGACCTAGTTAAACTAATGTTCAAGACAAAAAGAGGAGGGGAAAATGGTAAAGTATCTGTGTATGTTTAAACCTGTTTAATTAGAAATAATGATCATTGTTTTCAAACTACTGAAATTAATTTCCCCTTTTAGGTTGTACTTTACAACACTTACTTAGTATGGTTTTAGTGTAAGTTTAATCAGGTCTAGTTCAAATTAAACATATTGATTTTGTTAATTCGAATTAAATTGTTTTAATGTAGTTAATACCAAAGGACATCGTTATTTTTGATCCTAGTTTTTGAATTACCGAAAAATTTAGCTTAGGAGGATCATTTAATTATTGAGCTCTCTAAGTGATCCTTTTTTGTCAGAAATACTTGTTTGGAGAATAAAAAGAGATCACCGTTAATTGTTGAGTATTTTTGTAGAGTTGAGTAAACTTAAGGCGTTAGAAGTTTACTCGAATGAGAGCGTATCTGGGAATGCTATGGATAAGGATAACACTATTCACTCTGTACGTTAATGTGTGTCTCGGCTGGCGTATCATAACTTTGAGCTCAAACTACTTTTTATAATGCATGTAAGATTTGATAAATTTGGTGTATATCTATTGCTTCTTATATTCATGCTACTTTACCAATCTATTTCTCTATGTTAGACAGGAAATCCTATTGCAAATTGAGAAATCTATAAAAGGTTGCCAAATTCGGAACCTTTTGTATTTTAGACAGGAAATTCTCGAAATTGAAAACTATACCAGTAATCCAAAATGAGGAATATGTAAAAGGTTGCCGAACTAGGAAACCTGTACACTTTACCCTTGTCTTCAAAACTCAAGAAATGGGTATTTTGTTTTCATTTTTATATATTTCCAGTGCAATTTTGGCATAAACTTAGATAATTTAAATTAAGTTTCTTGAAAAAGGTTAACCATCCAATAATCATGTCAAGGTACACAAGTAAGATGTATTTTGTGTATTTTATATCCCTATGTAGGTATATTTATCCCAGTAGCATATAATCTCGATCCAATTGCATTAGAACAACTTGCTGTGGTGTGATTGTTTGCTATAATTTTGCGGTAAGATAAATATGAAATGATACTGAGTTGTCTTTCGAATCTTGAAGCATTTCCTACCGATGTACTTCTCTTTCACCTACCGATAAAAGTGGGGGCCTTCTTTGAAGGCGGGGAATTATTTTTTTCAGTATTTAGCGCTGATGACATGTAGAAGAGCAGTTTAAACACAATGAAAGCGGTCTAAAAGTACACAAAGATTGTAGCTCCCTATTTAATGAAAACTTGATAACATTTTATTAAGCGGTTTTCAGTGTTTGCTCTTTGGATTTGTATGGAAAGTAGAAAGCATCTTTTATACCACAATTTTATTTTTATCATCCCCATGTATATTTGTTTTTAAATTTTTAAAAAACTAGTGGCTTTTAGTAACTTTCAATTCGAAAACATTACGAAGCATTGTATATTCCCGGTCCGGTGTTTATACAATAATACAATAGGTTGAACGGTTTCTTCTCATAACTTGATCAATATTTGTCTTGGACATATACACAAACACATAATTATTTAGTCATCTCCGAGTATATTTGTTTTAAAATTGTGTTTCAAAACTCATATTTTTAAGTAG
Organism: Ophioderma brevispina; assembly: GCA_023653785.1. Lineage (NCBI taxonomy): Eukaryota > Metazoa > Echinodermata > Ophiuroidea > Amphilepidida > Ophiodermatidae > Ophioderma > Ophioderma brevispina. The sequence goes on along the minus strand of JAMKCH010087252.1, from coordinate 23,740 downwards.
GCCTAAATGTCAATAAGAAAATATTGTATAATACAATGGGCTTTGTGACGAAAATGATCCACGGAATTCTAAAACAATGACCAACTGTACATAAGTTTCTCAATTTCAGAGAAAATCATCAGAAATTTAACCTCAGATAAATATCTAGAAACGGGTACGAGTTTCTCAATGTTGGTATTTTTTTAATCTTAGTCTTTATTAAAAGAAATTTGGATGTATAAGTACCAGTCAATGTTCATTGAACCGCAAATACTTACCGATCCGGGTCAAGAAAGATAAAACATCATATCTAGATATTTGACTTAAGATGATAAGAATTAACACATTACGGTTCTCTCTCTCTCTCTCTCTCTCTGAAGCTTACCAAGTTACGAGTGACACCAAAAAAGGGGAATATCGTTGGTTTTGTGGTTTTCTTTCAAATCATGAAATTTATCAAAATTTTGCCACGTGGTTTTTTACATGGCCAAGACCAAGATTGACCAGGTTATGCCAAAACAATCGAACCCATTGAAATATAAAATCCGGTCTCTAAGTATTGTTTTTTTTTAAAGAATGTGACATAATTAACAACATTTAGTTAATTTTCAAATGTACCTGTGGAAACACTTTTACAATTGTTCAAAACAATTTTAATCAATATAAAATTGCAATTGCATTGCAACCAGTCTTATGTTATGTATCTCTAGTTATTATTTTTTCTGTGCTTTAAAATCTTTAGAGTGTATCTGTTTAAACTGTTTAAACTTTAAATTCTTTAATTTTTATCGAGATAGCTTTTACTCTACTAAACGGAATGATATTAAATGTAGGTATCCGAAAGATGTGTTATGTCAAAAGATACGTACGAAGGGCTTTGTCTTTCGTAGAAGTGATACTTTGTTTATTGGTTAGTTGTTTCCGGTTACATTACACGGTGACATAATATAAATAAAGTATGTTCAGATTTTCTTAATATTGTTAATTTCTTAGACACCACACAGGTGCAATCTCCGACGATAAGAAATTATCATCAATTTTTTCTGTGTTATTTTCGTGGCCAAATCAAACAATACTTACAGAATAGATGCAACCTACATTCAAGGCTTCATCATCATCTTGAAAGAACTACTCTAAACCTGTTTCATTCCGTATAATATGATAAAATTTTACCGAGATCTTAGATATTGTTGATTTCTTTGACAACACGCGAGTCAAATTTCATTAGATAAACATCATTATCATTTTCTTTTCTGTCTTATTTTCGTAACAAAATCAAATGATACTTGGATGCGTTTCGACGAAGCATCAAAGCTAACTACCTGCTCTTATAATAACATCTTCAAAGTACTAAAATAAACCTATATCGCATTTGTATTGCGAAGCCAGCAAATATCTTGCACGCACTCGACATGCAGAATTGATAGTTTGCGGTTTTTGTAAGCATTCATATCAAGAGGTATATATGTTTTCAATGTGTTGTCAGATTCATGTTTATAATAAACGTGGCGACACTTTTAGTCGAATAACACGCTGTCTCAGTAGTTGTTTGGAAGTATTTTCTTAAATACAATTAATACAGAATAATGGATATCATGCGATAAAAAATAATTTGAATACTGAACAAAGACAGGGCGAAAAAAGGAGTTAAGAGTTATTTCTTTAATATGAAGTAAAGCATCTAGTGTAAAGACAAGTATACGAAAAATTGGTTTATAAGCTCACACATACCTCTGTCTCGCTGACGGGCAACGTCCTTCGAAACTGCTGCTTTTTATCTCAAATTTGCCGCGCACCGGCCGTAAATATCTGCCCGACATTTTAACTCCTCTCCAAAGTGTTTATTTTTGAGGCCCTATTGAGGTAGAAACTTGAAGCACCTATGATAAGGGCCCTTAGTTGGCACCCAAAACCGCTAACCGCACTAGTGATAATGCCTGTACTTGTGGATTTTTTACTCACAACGCCGGTATGACCAGTCTAACCTCGTAGCAATGAGGATTGTACCATTCTATCGGCGGGTTGATACAGCATCATTAAATAGCAGTCTTATCAATGGGATAAATTTGACCGTTGTCTATCACAGATCTACTCCTGTTGCCGATTGAAATATTATGACGTTTACTGCCGTGATTGTGTTACGAAAATAGCAATCGCATCGTGACACTCAATATAGTTCACGGAAATTTCTTTCAATAAATGGAAATACTTAAACCGAAGACCTCGGCTATGTGATCGTTGAACAGGCAAGATACTACTCGTAAGAAAAATACCGAGAAATAATAAAAGTTACATCAGTGTTTAAAATTATGAGAATTTATTATGGCAACACTGCTTTATTTACGGTTGATGACAAATCCGTAAAGCTCTCTAGCGTAGACAGGTATAATCTTCCACATTGAACTGTGCTACATGCTCACTTAATTCGACAGGTAGGGTTCTATGCACTCGTCGTATAGTAGATTACATTGAGCTGCCCATATACCCAAATTACAGAGAGGAAAATAGAGAGAGAGATAGAGAGAGTGAGAGAGGGAGAGAGAGAGAGAGAGTGAGAAAGAGAGCAGAGAAGAAGCGATATTTCCACGATACATTTGTAATTGTTTGCTATACTTCTATATGTCACATTTTATATGAATCACAGGTTTCGTTCTGAAAATATTTTGCTTTGCTTTGCGAAATGTATGGCTCAAAAGGAGAGAATAGATAATTGAATTGTTATCAGTATTGATGTTATTGATCAATCACACAATGTGACAATAATTTTGAGATACATGTGTGACTATTACCCTATCAATTAATATTTCTATGGTTGCTGTAATGACTCCGCTACCTTTGCAACGTATTTATCACTTTCATGGAAGAGTATTTCTCTAAATCTGTTACTGTGAAGAAAAATAAGCTTGTCAGAGGTCGAGGACACGAAGCCCTTTTATAATTCTTACAGGTACAGAGAATTATCACTTAAATATATATAGTTACGCCATTGCTTAGAGGGACGGTATGGCAAAGGAAAACATACTAAAATTAACTTTAAGTAAATTTACTTATTAGAAAATATATAAAATGTGTGAACCTTGCAGGGGTAACTGATAATTTCTTGGATATCGTATTGATACCATTGCCAGCATCCAATTAGCCTTTTGGTACGTTTGAAAATCTTGTATAATAAGAAATGTATTCTATAGATCTGATTCAAGGTATTGATCTGACAGGTGCCAGGTGGATTAACACAATACAACAGCAATCTTATGTGAGGTAATGCCGGTGTGAAAGTAATCATTGTCTGGCAGGTACCATAGTCCGGGCTCCATAGACGACAACGGAATAAAGCGTGAAACTAATATAATGTTGCGTGAAGAGTCAACTGAATCGATTGCCCTATTGTTCCCCATTGTTCCCAGACTGTGAGCCAGGAGGACTATACCTCCTGCCACACCGGCATGCTTTTCAAAAAGCATGCCAGATGCACAATGCACAATGATGTCAATGCCCTGGGATGGCAGACAAGTCAAACTAAGATGAAGATAATACCAGTTACTCCTGGAAGTTTTACACCATATAAATATCTAAAGTATTTTTCTAATACGCTAAATTGATTTTTTTAATAAGATTAAATTTTGTTTGTTTGAATAATTTTTTCTTTGCCATTCTGTCCAAGTTAATTGATCAAGACGTTACTCTCTTGAGTTAAAACTTGGAGCTTTGCGTGATACTGATTTTTGTTGTGCGTTCTTGTTTTTTTATTCCAGGTGTTATATATATATATTTGATATTAGCTACAATTTTATCAAACGGCTGAATTTATTATCATACATCATAACAGAAACAGACATTGTAAGAGCAATCCCCGATATTCTAAAGAGTCCTATTGCAGAAGTGTTTCTCTATGGTACATTGTATTCTCAATTTCTATTTTAATGTTTGTTGTGTCCTAAAGTTACAAGCATTGAAAGTATTGTAACATCGGGCATTGGGTTCCTTTAAAGAAATGTGTTTTGAAGCCTAAGGGTGGCCCTTATGTTTCTGTGGACATCCTGTATTCCAGGACTCACTTCTCTTTCCGTGGCGGTCCCTGAAGAAGTGATGCTCAAAAGAGTGTTCAAGGTCCTTGTCTTAGGTGATTTCTTCCTTCCTAAGAGCGTGCTCTTTTAACGAGGTGCCTTCACATTAGTATCTCAACAAAAGATTAGTTTTTAAATCTCTAAACGTACTTAAAACATTTTATAAAAAAAAATCGGCATGTCTGTTCTCAGAAATGTTTATCTTAAAACATAAAAATTATAAAAAAAATAACTAAAAATAAAAGAATAATTGGGCGAGTGATATTTTATTTTCAGTGCGCAATTTTGTCCAACGTACACTCAGTTGGACTCCCTGCTTCTCCTGCACTAATAATTGACCTAGTAATTAAGGGCAAATTTGTCTAAAGGGATTCACCCTTAATGGTGTACTCACACTTCAAAAGATGTGTGCAAATGCCCCTCTATCTATGTCAAAATAAGAACAAAGTATTCAATTTCACTAACGTATTTTGTTGATATGTCCCAGGTGATTCCTCTTATATAATTTTATCCAATACCGATTTTTTTGTGTGTAAATTCCAAACTTTATCGTCGCACTTGCACAAAACAAGGGGTTTCAAGGCCATTCGCAAGCACTCTCTCTGGGGGGATTAAGCGCGAAACGCGGATTATGTAAACTTGTAAATTGATCATGTTCAACAAATCCTTTCTCCAAAACAACGCGGTTTAATACAAAGACAATTTCATTTCGAGTTAGATCATCGTATTCCCAGGTACCCGGTGTAGTATCCGTGGCACAATTCCAATTGGTTGCTTGAAATTCATAGATGGAATTCGGTTTCCCTCCATTCTACTGGAAGGAAACTAGTGTGATACACTGACTACGTAACTGTATTTTATATCAAGAAAACATCGACAAAATAGTCTGTAGTTTACTTGGCCATCGAAGAAGTGAATATGGAGGGTCCACTCTAGTGACAGGTCAAGTATTCTTTCAGACGTATACTGTATTAAAGTTAGCGTAGATATTGCAAGGAGTGTGATATTTTGTCCACTTAAGTTTAAAAGCCTACATCAGTTGCGGAATATATGCGCTTTCTTACAATCTTGCACTTTTAAATCTTTACATTTATTTTCCGCAAAGTTCCACTGCAATAATGTGAGTACTTTAACCGCACTGGCGTAGTAGTAGTTGTAGTAGTAGTCAACATATTATCTTTGTTGAATATAATATATGATTAAAAAGGACGTGAGCACTTAGATGAGATATGTATAGTAGTAACAGCAGCAGCAGTAGTACACTGTAAGAAATCACTGTAAACTTACAAAACTAATGAAAAAAACGTAATTTCACAGACTTTTCTTTATTTTGAACGTGAAAAAGACATTATAAAGAATATATTCAGCATAAAATATGCACTGAACAAGCTTAGGCACCATAATACTTTGCAGATAAACGATGGCATCGAACAGCCAGAAATATTATTGAACATGGTTTTACACTGTTTAGAAATTTACGGTAATTTACTGCAGTCTGAATGCATCCTGGAACTACCAGTAAACTACCGAATTTTACGGATTTTTAAAAACATTCTAAAATATACTTCATAATATGTTTTCATGTTATTAAAAGGTTTTGAAGTGAAGAATGTTTAGAATGTTTTCACTTAATGCTAAAATTTACACTTTGCCATTCATTTCAAAATAGTATGTGTACGTGTGTATACTCTATAATATTGTTAGTCAAACATAACTACCTACAACATATTGCAAGCATCCTCCAAGTATATTGACAAATTTCCGACACAGGCTGGTTGTCATCTTACAGAAATCATTGTTTTGACTCTGTGCATGCGCTAGGTACACTTCTATACTGCTACTCTTGTGTGTCACTGCAAGTTCCTTACAGCACGAGTCTCAGGAAACGCACTATAGACTTGATTTCATTTTTTTCTTCGTTTCCTTACAAAGGTGGTTTCTTTAGCAAGAGCTGAAGCAATAAAATACAGATTGAGAATTCGATACGCCAGACACTAGGTCCTGACGTCAGGCATGACTCGTGACACAATCTGCCCATCTTCTACCTTTATTAAGGGTACGCATGTCGCTTAGACAATAGTGTCGAGAGGTGGCTAATTTGTGAGGGTATCTCCCTTTAGAGCTTGATGTTTATGGTTCGGTCCCCGACGGGCCACGTATTTAATGCGGCATTTAATTCTAGATTTAACAACTTGGAATTCGTTTTCCCTGTTCTTTATTTTAGACTTGGAGATGAACATACCGCGGAGGGAACCTTAACACTTAAGTGCCCAAGCTAAAAAAACTTCCGTTAGTGCCCAAGGGGGGGGGGGTTCCTAGGGACCCAACCCAGATAACCACTTTCCCATGGGAGTTTGATCATGACACTAACACAAGTAAATGGGGGTCACGTAAGAACCACATACCCACAATAAAAATTGAAATCCGAACTTTGACATATGACCTATGGCCAATTG